>QLTV01001167.1:40919-55026 GCA_003457575.1 Thermophis baileyi | reverse complement strand
TTCGAGAAAGCCACATCAGTTTTAACAGCATCTGCACAAGTATAGTCTGAAATGTAACAGTGTCCTGTTGTAGTATTAAGATAAGGCAGCTGAGTTAGACCCTGACTTAGTCATATTTGGAGTAGATCTATATAAATAATTGGGAGGAGTTAGTGTGACTAGATTTAAGAAAACTTTCTGGCATTAATATACTGCCATAATGTACATTTCTCCAATTCTTTGCTATTTCTATGGGTCAGGCACACATGCACAGAAATACACCGCAAACAGTGTATATCATCTGTACTGTTTGCTGTTTGCTGCAAGGAGGCAAATTGCTGAGAGGCAGAGGCAGATTTTTTTCTTTTTGTTTTCCTCCCCAAAAGCTAGGTGCGTCTTATACTTCGGAGTGTCTTATACTCCGAAAAATACGGTAGATATAGATAGATAGATAGATAGATAGATAGATAGATAGATAGATAGATAGATAGATAGATAGATAGATAGATAGATAGATAGATATAGATGGATGATAGATATAGATAGATGATAAAGAGAGAGACTGATATAGAATTATTCTTAGGTATGTATATATGGGATTGTAGCAGGGGTGAAATCCAGCAGGTTCTGACAGGTTCTGGAGAACCGGTAGCGGAAATTTTGAGTAGTTCGGAGAACCGGCAAATACCATCTCTGGCTGGCCCCAGAGTGGGGTGGGAATGGCGATTTTGCAATATCCTTCCCCCAAGAGTGGGGAGGGAATGGGGATTTTGCAGTGTCCTTCCCCTGCCACGCCCACCAAGCCACGCCCACAGAACCGGTAGTAAAAAAATTTGGATTTCACCACTGGATTGTAGTCTTGTATATTAAAACTATTTTTTATATATCTCCTCCTCCCATTTTCCTCTAGAACCATAATTCTAAAAGGTAGGTTGTTCTGAAAAGCTACACCTTGTCTTGTGTCACCTAATGACAAGTACAACCAACTATATCCACACATGACAAATTGAAGCTGACTGGTTTATAGTGTTCTTACCTATAGTACAGGAATATCCCCAGACTGATTGCCTTCCCTTAGGAACAAACAGATAAGGCTCTATAGAACTGGGATGGTGGTGCTAGTGGTGGTGGTCAGGCTTATGGCTTTTGTAGCTCTGCTAGGATTCAAGGCTAGTCCCCCACTTGATTCTTCACCCTTGCCTGGTTTGGCATTTTCCAATACCTATTTTGAACCTTCATGGATGAAAAAATTCTGATCATGAGTGCAGAGGAATCCACATGATAATGCAGAATGACAAAATAAGCATCGTGACATTATAATGCACTAGTGTTAAGACACTGCATGTATATACATATGCGCTGGAATTTGTGCTACCGTATTGCAACACACATTTCATCATTTATCCCATCTCCAATCCTAAACATTTTGATATTTTCTTAGATGAAAAGAAATATAGAAATATTATAGACAAAGCAAACTTTTTGACCTGTCTCCAACCTTCCGTTTCTGGGGAAGGTGGTTGAAAAGGTGGTTGCATGGCAGTTCCAGAGGTTTCTGGATGAAATGGATTATCTAGACCCCTACCAGTCAGGATTCAGGCCTGGATATGGGACAGAAATGGCATTGGTCATGCTTTTTGACGATCTCTGGAGGAAGCGGGATGGGGATAGTGCACCCATCCTTGCTCTACGTGACCTCTCAGTGGCTTTCAATACCATTGACCATGGTATCCTTCTGAAGCAGCCTTGGTGATTGGAGTGGGGAGCTCTGTGCTATCCTTGTTCATCTCCTTCCTCTGTGGTGGCTCTCAGTCAGTGTTAATAGGAGGTGAGAGATGCAGCCCTCACCCACTGCTTTGCAGGTCCCACAGGGCTCGGTACTCTCTCTGCTCCTATTCAACATATCATGAAGCCATTGGGTGAGATCATCCATTACCATGGACTGAGATATCATCAATATGCTGATGATACTCATCTGTGTATCTCAGCCCATGGTAAATTAAGCGATGCCGTGACCTCCCTTTGACAGTGACTGGAGGCTGTTAGAGGCTGGGTGGGGAGCAATGGGTTGAAACTGAACCCTGGCAAGTCCAAGTGGTTCTGGTTTGGGGTTCTTTGGTCCATGGAGAATTGCCATTTTTGGTCTTGCATGGCATGGCACTCCCCCAAACACTGCCCTGTGCATATTCTGGAATTTCTTCTGGACTCATGACTCCTGTTCAAAGAGCAGGTGGCAGTCGTGGCCAGGAGGGCCTTTGCACAACTGCAGATTGTGTGCCAGTTACGCCCTATCCTGGACCAACAATCCCTACTCATAGTCACTCATGGCCTAGTCACCTTCCATCTTGACTATTGCAATGCACTCTACATGGGGCTGCCCCTGAAAAGCATCTGGAAGCTCCAGTTGGTGCAAAATACAGCAGCTTTTGTACAGACCTTGGTGTGCACATGTATCACCTCTCCTGTGGAAGCTGCATTGGTTGCTAGTTTGCTTCTGGGTGAAATTCAAGGTGCTGGTTGTCACCTTTAAAGCCCTTCATGGCTCGTGACCAGGTTATCTGAAGTACCATCTCTTGCCGGTCACATCTACCCAACCTCCTAGAGAAGAGAGTCAAGGAATGTTGTGGGCCCCGTCCCCTAAGGAGATACATCTGTGGGGACCCAGAAGAAGGGCCTTCTCCATGGTGACTCCCTCCTTCTGGAACATCAGACTTCTGGAATTTAGACTGGCCCCCACTCTAACAGTCTTTCAGAAGGCCCTGAAGATGTGGTTCTGCCAGCAGACCTGGGGAACCCAGAGTGAGATGGAGCCCATTAAATGGCTGGTATGAATATGTGTTGTCACCAGGGTGGGGTGGGGGGTATTTCTTTATTATGTTTATTTTTTATTATTTTTATTTCTTTTATATTGTGCTTTTATGTCCTGTAAGCTGCCTTGAGTTGCCATGTGTGAGTAGGTGGCAATATACATTTTCTAAATAAATAAATTACATTTTTCAGGATTTTGGCCAAAATTATGGAATATTTCAGACATTGCTCTGATGATTCTGAAAGTAAGGGTTAAAATGTACAAATGAAAGTAGGGTAGAACTGTGAATATAGCTCTGTGAATATGGAAGAGTACATCTCTTCTTATAAGCCAGACACACAGAAGTATATAAAGGGGATTATTTTAGGAAACATTAGTTCTGGCCTAGAAACCAAGAGACTGAGTTCTAGGCCTGCCATAAGCATAAAGCCCTGCTGGGTGACTTTGGTCCAGGCATTCTGTCTCAACACAACCCACCTCTTGGGTGGGATTAGCAGGCAGGAACATTAGATATGTTTGCTACTTTGAATTGTGTATTAAAATGCTGGATAAAAATCTAATCATCATCATCATTTCAAAGTATTGAATCTCGCTGGGTAACTTTGGGTTAGTTGCTCATTCTTAGCCAGATCAACCTTACAGGATTTTTGTAATAGAAGAAAATGGAGGCAGAATTTTTTTATGTAAACTGCTTTGAGCTCCTGGAGCAAAGGCAGGATAGAATTAAATTTAAAAGGTCTTTTGGAGTTCAGTCATGATCTATGGATGTTATCAACCACCATGTCTATTTAGTTGTATCATTTCAATCTGGATTGAAGGATTCCAGCATTTTTGCATTGTGAAATCAGCCAAGAACTACTAATTTCAGAACTCAGGATCTACACACATGACTAACAGCAAATCTGAAAAGCTGTTGATCAGAGTTAAAAAGATTTATAAGATGTAGCTGAGGTTTGATTAATTTTTGCAGCCCAGTGAAAAGCAATAGTCTGCTGGACATGATTCTGTTTTAATGAATATATTGTGCAGCATATTTGTTCATGCTTAATGACTGAAGATAGCTAGGTAGATCTATCTTGTCAAGGGGTCTGAGAACCAAAAATGTCATATTGCCCTGTCAGAGGGAATTTAATAACTTATGCAAATGACCCCAGAAAATAATCCATTTCCACTTTTAAATTTCAATTAATAATTTGTGAAGCATTACAAAAACCGCACAGGGTTCTGATTGTTCGCTATGATGCAGGGAATTAAAGGGTTATGGATCAAGTCTAATATGGTTTTTTTATTTCTTCAGAATATAATAAATCCTTTCTGAGGAATATTTAGGTTTGTAAACAAAATCAGAGTTATATTTCTTGTAATGACAATTGTGTTTCACTTAGACGCAACATGCAGGGAAAAGAACCATTGTGGTATAGTGACTGGGGTAATTGTATTAAGGGAGAGGAAAGGCTGTAGACAGTGGAGCACTCAATAGGCAAAAGGTGTTGATTGTACACAATGTGCCTTAAATGCCTTTCTTTCTCTGTGCTGTGCACTTAAGAAAAAAAAAAGAATTTAGAATACTTTGTGCTTCACAAGACAATTCTATGCAGTTTGAGCGATTCTAAGAATCCAAGTCATATTTAAATGAGAAGCAAAAAAAAAAAAAAGATGTTACTGATAATATCTTATTCGCTGATCTGCATTAAGGACTCATTATCTTGCAATGGGGAATATCTTGGGCCAGAAGCATCCTGATATATGGAATCCTTGGACAAGCTCCAGTATCTATACACTGGAGCAGAATGCAATAGATTGATTATACTAAGAACATGCAATCACAAACCATGTTTTTGGGATACAGCTGCTTAGGACACGTACAAGTACTCCTTGACTTACTATCATATTTGACCCTGGCAATGATGGTCATAAGTCATGATGGTCATAAACAGGAGCACCATGTGACTAGATACAATTTTATGATCTTTTTGCTTCAGTCATTAAGCAAATGCTATGGTTGTTAAACAAACCCATTGTTTGCCATAGACTGGTGTTTTTGTTTTTTTTGTTTTGCCAGAAAATGGAAGTAAATACTAGTTTCCAGAAAAATCTTTGTAAATCACAGTCACATGACCATGGATCACTACAAATGGCCAAAAATATGGGCTTATTGTTGAATGGCCAAAATGCAGTTATGTGACCACATGGATACCAGTGTCGGAACTTTGAAATCTGGTCATAAATAGATTTTCAGAGGTCCAGCATAACTTCAAGGAGTTGCTAAGCAAATGATTGTAAGTCAATGCTACTTGTAATTACCTTGCCCAACCAATATATTCAGGTTCTTTAAAGGCCCTAAATTGTTTGTCCTGAAGATGCTAACAGTTTCCTCCCAATTATCTCAAAATCAATTTTTGCATGAAATTTAGATTGAATCGAAGGTGAACTTTTAATCCTACATGTTGCAAGGTTATTAACTGGTTTATTGTGTGATAATTTCTCATGGCGCCGTATTCCCTCAGACTACAGAGGTAGACTAGACTGAGTGGGCCATGATTAAAACCTACTCTGGGCACTGAAAGCTCAGTAAGTGACTTTGGGCCAAATTAGCTTTTTTTTTTTTTAGTGAGGTAAAATTAGAGTTAAGCTAAGTACACCATTCAGGCAGAACATAAATTTCTTGAAGAAATAAATAAATTTACCTATCAACTATAGAAATATTTGTGAAGTAGTATTTTAGAGCCATGGTGGTGCAATGGTTAGAATCCAGTACTGCAGCTACTTCTGCTGACTGCTGGCTACCTGCAATTTGGCACTTCAAATCTCACCAGGCTCAAGGTTGACTCAGCCTTCCATCCTTCCGAGGTGGATAAAATGAGGACCCAGATTGTTTGGGGCAATATGCTGACTTTGTAAACCGCTTAGAGAGGGCTGTAAAGCACTGTGAATCGGTATATAAGTCTAAGTGCTATTGCTATAACATTTTATAGAATCACAATAAGCTAAATGCAGGAAATCTGTTCTTTTCATCAGCAAAGAAATTTTAAAGGCAGATCCCAACAACTGCACTTTTGATCAAACTTTTTCATTAACATAGCTAAGCATGTACAGAGTTCCTGATTTCTGGTTTAGGCCTAGTGCATCATTCAGTTCCTGCTCTCATTGGGAAGACTACAATAAACTTCAGTGGGTGAGTATTATAATTCAGTAATAAAGCACATTCTTTGCCTGCCTATGATTGCTGTTTCAATCCCCTACATTTTGAAGGGTGTAAAATCCCCTGCTTGAAATATTAGCTAGCTTCTTTCTAGTCATTGTCAATAAGCCCAAAGTTATTTGGATGATTGACATGGCGAATAGAATGAATGAATGAATGAATGAATGAATGAATGAATGAATGAATGAATGAATGATAGATATTGGTCTAAAACAATAGTCTTAGTATAAGGTACTTTTTTATGTTTCTGTGCAGGTTTAAAAATGCGTAGACCTCAAGGGCAGGTGTCACAGTGTAATCATAACTGGTCAGTTTCTATATCTATCTTATTTCTTCAGACCTTTAGAAGCAAAAGCAACCAAAAAAAACAAACAAACAAGCAAAATGCTCTCTTCATCATAGATACTGCTGTTCCTTGCCCCCTGTAGTGTTTGAAATGAAATTTTTGTCTCCAAGGGGCTTAAATTTTTATGGAATATATTATGTGGTTATATTGTTTTCTTTTTTTATGCTTTGATCCTGACTTACAAAGGGGGAATTCTACGCCACTCAGAATCAGTTCTGATTGGAGCGGCCTTTATACCCAACCAAAGAGTCAAAATGTAAGGAACAGAGACTAGGAACACTTGTATAGATATCAGTAAATAACTAGCATTCAGAAAACTTTCAGTTTCTTTTATGTTTCAAAGGGCCAGGCTTCAAAGAGATAGGATTGAAGTGATGCTTGTTGAAATGACATTAAATTACAAGAATTATTATTTATTTTTAGATAATATCAGGTGGAGATTTTGAACCGATGAGAAATTTTAGAGTGATATCTTAATTTCATACCTGCTGAAGTATGTATAGAATCTGCAATACTCCATATGCTATCCCCCAATCTGCATTTTTTACATATTTTTTGTCTCATGAATGAAACATTATACAAAAAAGGTCTACATTCAGAGCAAAAAAAAAAAGGAAGAGAATGCTTTTTCAGAGGAGAAAAACAAAACATTAAAAAAAATCCCTTTAAAGTCTTGCTATCATGGTAAGGAAAAAGGAGTTTGCTCCAAAAATGATGAGGCAGCATTTAGGAGCATAGAATGTAAGGAGTGTCAGCTAAGAGTACAACTTCCCACATTGTCCCCAAGGTGTGACAGTCATTCAAGAGTTCAGTTTAAATATGTCAGGAAATGATATTAGGGCACTTTGACATAGAGGTTGCTGAAGGCATGTTTGCTTAGTGAGACTGGCGAAGTAATGATTTCAGAAGGCAATGGCAAATCATTCCATATTTTACCAATAATATCTCATAGATAGGCAAGAAAAAGTGATTTGACAATATTGGACCAGATGATTGTCTCCTCAGGTAGGATGGCACTCAACATGTTACTGAGGAAGAACCAAAGATCTACTGAACTATTTATGAAGTGGATGGGTTAAAACTTTCAGTACATTTGGTTGTTGATGTTGCCTTTCCGAAAAAGGAAAATTAAAGTTGCAGACACAGAATTACATATTTCATAAGAAATGAACACGGCGAAGTTCAACATGGTGAAAAAATGAAATGAATGGACAAATTGATATTCTAGGCAACAGTAAATTAAAATAAACTGGAATTGGACATTTCCAATAAGAAGATCATACTCAGTATTCAGGTCATAAAAGCATAGAAAGAATAGTGTTGTTTTCATAATCAGGAAGAATGTAGCAAAGACACTATTTCGGTACAATGTTGTCAACGAGCAAGAATTTTTGCAGAAACCCACCTAATATAGCGGTTATCCAAATTTGTGTTCCAATCACTGATGCAGAAGAAAATGAGGTTGATGCGTTTTAAGATCAAGTTCAATCTGAATTTGACACAATATAAAAACAAAGATGTGCTGATTGAAATTGGAAACCGGAATATCAAAATTAGAAATATAAGAAGGAAAATGTAGCAGAACAATTTATTAGTTTTTGCTAATCAAATACTTTTCATTGCTAACACAGTGTTCAAACAATCAAAAATATATCGTATCAGAAAGACAGAGGGAGTAAGCCAATGTATTAATAAAATTCTAATAATCTAATGCTAAATATCAACAGACAGCTAATACTGAAACTATTATTATACTGTATACTGAGAAGGAAATCCACTCCTTGGGACCAGTTAATGATGTCATGAATATCTGGAATTATATTGCTCAGATTAATATTCAGACACTTTGAAATAAATATAGTAATTACAATTATTAATCTTCAGAGTATTGTCAGCTCAATGGCTCAAATTCTACATCACAGGGAACATACAAATGCAGGGAATACATTATAGAGAACTGAATTATAGAAAGAAAGAAAAAAAGATATTATAAAATATTCCATTTATTCCTCTAGGAATATTCACACACATTCCCCTATATACACACATACATAAAGGCAAATCCATACTTAACTGACTTAAGCAAAAGATCTTATCTCTTTTCCTCTGAAACATCATTCATGGTTATAAAGAGCAACTTATCTGCCAGTTAACACTTCTGTGGATCACCAACTTAAATCTCATACCACCTCGAAGTTCTAGCCATGAAAATGTTTTTATGCAATGCAGAAAAGTAACAGGATTTGAGCTGTACTGCATACTTTCTCTGTTGTGCTTTTTGAGGGAAAAAATGCAATGCAATGTAGAAATTTATAACAGAATCAGCCACAAAACATCCACTTTTATTGACTATCCCTCTATGCATTATCTGCAATAGCACTTAGACTTATATACCGCTTCACAGTGCTTTTACAATCCTCTCTAAGTGGTTTACAGAGTCAGCATAGTGCCCCCAACAATCTGAGTCCTCATTTTACCCAGCTCAGAAGGATGGAAGGCTGAGTCAACTTTGACTCTGCTCTGTTTTTCTCCATCTTTCCTTTAAGATTTGTGAAAAATATTTCATTTCCTAGTACTGTTTGCTCTACTTTCTGAAGGATATTGTGGTGCAGATCTCTGCATTTCTGATTTCCCACACACTAGGAATCTTGCTGCCTGCCTGCCTGGTAATACATAAGCCCTGCTGAGCTCAGTGGGACATATATTCATGTGTTCTTACTTGAGCTGACTTCAGAAAAGAAACATGAAAATCCCATCCCTCATGCAGATCCTCAAGTCAAGGGAGCAATATAGTACAGTGGTTAGTGACAAAGATGCTTGAGGCTGTGAGGGGAATAAGATAAAATGATGTAGGCATTGGCTACATTTTCTTTAAATATTTTTCTATTTTTGAAAAAAGTGCTTGATTATGAGTAAAGGAAGTTTATTTTTGTAAAATAAAAATACTAAACTAAAATTAGTAGAATTTTGTTTTTTTAAATGTTCACTTTTTGCATATCAAATCTGTATGAACAAATTGAACAACAATTGTATTTAAATCTACAGTCAGAGGAGTTTACTGATATTTAATAAAATTTAGTACTAGAACTTTTGAAAGATATATTCTCCTCCAATATATACATATATATTGCTTTTTTCCCTACAAATTTACACCCACGCATGCCCAAACACACAAAGGGTGGAATTTATATGTAGAAACACTTACTGAAATCAGTAGAATATATCTGTAATCCCTTAACTGAGATTTCTCTTGCTTTTCAACTCTTTTCCCTTGAGGAAACTCAGGATTGCTTCTTCCAATCTAACCATATTCTCTTTTTCGTTAATTATGGGCAACTGTGAGATACCCACTGCCATCACCACTATGTTTTAAGACAAATTATACTTATGTTGATACTTTTTCACAATTTTTTTTTTTTTAGTGGCCGATCCCATTTTTTCCTCCTCCCATCAGTAGATCAGATTTTCAGATTTTGTTGTTACATTGCTCCTGTCATTGTTTTGAATGCTAGGATGCTTTAATTTTTGGAATTCAAATCTTAAGAGTCCTACTCTATACATACTGACTTGGGACAAAACACCACTAAAATCAAATAGTGTCATAATCTCTTATTCAATAAACCTCTGTAATGGGCTTATTCATGGATCCTTGTAAATGTACTGTTATAAATAAAGCTTAGTGCAGAACCCTTTCCCTCTACCTTACGTTTAGTACATAAACTCGGACTGTGAGAGGATTATTTGTACGCTCCTATTGTTTGCATTAAAATTTCTTGCTGATTCCTTTGCCAAGTTTAATGAGCAAAAGTGCTGAAAGAACTGAATTTCTCATGCTCCTAAGTATTCCCCAGCTTTGGGCAAGTTTGTGAAATCAGTCCCCTAAACTGGAAAATGCATTTTCTCTCTTTGATTTGGTATATTATTAATTATTATTACTATATACACAACAGTGTGAAATCACAGCTCCTTCTCCTCCTCCTCCTCTTCTTCCTCCTCCTTTTCCTCCTCCTCATCCTCCTACTTCTCTTTTAAATTTATTGGTGCTCAACGTCAGTGGATTCTAACTGCAGAAAGGAATTTAAAAAGCTCAATATCTGCAGCAGGTTCTTCTAATGCTACATTGTTTTTCTTATATAAAATTAATGAGACTAGTGTCACCAAAATAATTGCTAGTCAGACAGGCAAATTCTTCTGGAATACAATAACACTGAATGTAGCCAAAATAATGAGGCACACTTTTGTCTCTTTTTCACAGTAGGTGGCAAAGCTGTTCTAGCACATCTTAAGAAAGCTAAGTTTGTTCAGATCTGGTAGAACTTGGCTAGGAGACCCAATCATATGAAAATAGTTGCCTCCAAAAGTTGTGGATGCTTCAACACTGGAGGTTTTCAGGAAGAGATTAGACCACCATTTGTTTGAAATGGTATAGGGCAGGGGTGTCAAACTCACATCATCACGGCAGCATCACGTGACATATCGGGACTTTCCCCCCCCCATCGCTAAACCAGGCGTGAGCATGGCCAGCATGTAATGCATCTGGCCTGCGGGCCGGGAGTTCGACAGCCCTGGTTTCCTGCCTGAACAGGGTGTTGGACTAGAACAGGGGTCGGCAACCTTAAACACTCAAAGAGCCATTTGGACCCGTTTCCCACAGAAAAGAAAACACCGGGAGCCACAAAACCCTTCCCGTGCCTATTTCCTGAGCGGCCACAGACCTAGCATATGTAGTTGAATTAAACATTCTGTTTTCTTCTGAAACTTTTCTTTTCTTGGATTTATCCATGGTTGGCCTACCGGGGGTCGAAAAGCTCAATAAATCATGTGCCAGCGGGTATCACATTGGCGGTTGTGATGCATATTTTGAGCAACGGAGCCGCAGCAGAGGGATGAAAGAGCCGCATGCACTTCCAGAGCCGCGGGTTGCTGACCCCTGGACTAGAAGACCTGTAAGGTCCCTTCCAACTCTGTTATTCATTTAAATCGTGGATGTACATGTAGTCAGTCCCCAAAGGCAATTCATTATATAAATTACATTAAAAGTTTGAATTGGTTGTGATTTTGAAAAAGGAGAAGTGATTTGAGAAATGAGATGGAACATTCCAATATGAGCCAAAAAGAAGAGCTGAATCTTTTCCCTTAAGGAACATCTGAAGCTGAAAGCCAGTGTGATCACTACAATCTTTGGTAAAGTAAATACTTATAATAGTATTTATGCAATGCTCCCTACAAGCATGAATCCTTGCAAGAGGCAAGATCCCTAGTTTTGTCGTGGCATGTCTGTACCATAGATTAACTTATAGAACATTTATAGCCATTATGCTTAGCATCAATTAATCTTAAGAGTAATACAATTTGTAAGGTAAAATATTAAATGTGAAAAACAAGCTGATCACTAGGTTACCTCTCCTATGAAACTTGTGATGAAACTCCTATGAAACTGCTTGATCCAAGATGGCGCCACCGAAGGCTGCCTCGGTGAAATGCTCTCTAATGGTTTCTTCATTAAGTGTTGTACCTTATACATTCTTGACGACTGTATCCTTTCTTTTATGTACACTGAGAGCATATGCACCAAGACAAATTCCTTGTGTGTCCAATCACACTTGGCCAATAAAGAATTCTATTCTATTCTATTCTATTCTATTCTATTCTATTCTATTCTATTCTATTCTATTCTATTCTATTCTATTCTATTCTATTCTATTCTATTCTATTCTATTCTATTGTGTCTGCATCAGTCATTGTCTGACTATGCATCCCTAGATACAATCTGGGCCTTGCTGTGTATTTATGTGAACTTTTCTACTAAAGTCGATATAGTGGTTAAACATGGAATTATGCCGGTTCAGTATTTATACTGAAAGAAGAAATAAGAAAGGATTTTTCTTTTTCTTTTTCTTTCTGGATCCTTCAGTTTTTATTTACTACCTGAGAAAATGACCTGTTTCTAACATGAGGGTGGGGTTTTTTGTGTGCATGTGAAGACAGTAACCAGGGGAAGAGACTTAGAGGCTATCAGACAAAAGTGTCCTGCACTTAAGTGCACCTTTGGGTACTTTACTCAAGCACCAAATTGCCCCTATCAGCAGATTTATTAACAGATTAATTGATCATAATAGAAGCTAAAATGCTTAAAGGAAAGTGTCAGACCACAGTAAGGTCTGAAAACCAATTTTGACCCAAGTAGGCATTTGCATGGAACTAATTCCTGCTAATTTTCTGGAATTCTGAAGCCCAAACTCATCATCTACTGTGAAAAGGAGCTTTTTAAAAGGCCATTCACTGTGCATTGAAAAGTCTGTTCAGTCTTTCAATCAACATTGTCTCATAATATTAGCCATCCATATTAAAATATTCCCCCATTGCAATTTCCATTTACTTCCACTGTATTTTTAAGGGTCCTTTCAATTATATTAGCTCTTGGGTTTATTAAGCATAGTAATGATCCATGTAAACCCTCGTGGTCAAATACTCTTTTATCACTTTAAAAGAGTACTTTTCATGACAGTTTCTTAACTTATTTTGTCTTCTACAATTTTTCTGCCTCTTATTTTTATAGAAATATAATAGAAGGAAACAAGAAAAAAAGAGAAATTTCCCATAGGAAACTATGCAGGCAGTTGGGAAGGTTACCCATTGTTTCTTCAGCTTTGTATTAAAATGGCTGTCACCAAGTTAAATCAGAGTCTGCTTCAGTAGTGGGTTTCTCTTACCTTTGCTACCGGTTCGGGAATGGGAGCGCGCGGGTGCGCTTCGTGCATGCGCAATGCTTCTGCGCATGCACAGAGCATTTTTGATTATGTCCGGGCAGGTGGGCGGAGCCTCCCACTGCCGCTACCGGTTCGCCCGAACCGGTGCGAACTGGTAGCAACCCACCACTGCTCTGCTTTGATTATTCTTACTTTCCAGAATAATAATCCCCATTTATCTTCAGTTGCTTTCATATACGGTAGCTAGATTTAGGATTGAAATAAAAAAATATGAATAAAAGAGACTGAAAAACTTAGAAAAGCTGAAGTAATGTATAAAGAAGAAATGGCAAGTGGATGTCTTAGACTTCAGCTTCTTTAAAACATCTGGAGAACATCAGGAATCTATCCACAGAATAAAATGTTTCTAACTTCCTAGAGTACACAAATGCTGTAGGGAAGAAAGCTGATGAAGTTCATGTTCATTGTTCCTGGTTTTGCTCCAGGTGGATAACTGAAATGGGTTTAATTCACACCTTCCAAAATAACTTAAAAAAAAAAAACAATAATCTGGCATGGGCCAACATAATAATGTATTGCTAAATATTCAAGTGCCAGAAGATCCAAAATATTACATTGATTAAAGCACTGTTCTCTGCATGCATATAGAGAAATACATAAATGTTCTCCCACACATTCCCCTACAAATAAACACAGACCTTTATCTTTTATCTTCGGTGTTATGTTCTAACTGTTTAAACTGTGTTGCATGGTTCCAACCAGGTCCAGCGTTTGAGCGGGAAAAAGCTCAAACGCTATTGGCTGGTCTGTCTGACAGCTCCCTATAAAAGGGCAAGCTGTCAGACTGCTCTTTGCTGGTTACTGATACAAGAGCTGAAATAAAGAGCTGCTTTGGAAGTCTGTCTCCTGTCATCTCTACCCACTATCAAACAGTGGCGACGAGGGCTTGGGCCAGGAGAACTGTGACTAGCTTCTTCAGCACTTTCAACCAGCCAGGCAGACATCTTCCTGCCTCCTTCTGCCGCTATGTCCACCTTCCACCCGCCGGCGCCTTTCGACCC
>QLTV01001167.1:5160-37764 GCA_003457575.1 Thermophis baileyi | reverse complement strand
CGAACCGGCGAACCGGTCCCTTCGGCCGTGGAGGCCACACCCAGTACCTTCCAGGAGCTTCCATGCTCGAGCCCCGGAGCGGCAGCAGACCTGTCCGCACAGGCCGCTGCCTCACCACCAACTGAATTCTAGTAGGGCTCCAGCAGCCCTGTCTGCACAGGCCGCTGCCTCACCACCAACTGAATTGCGCAGGTCTAGTAGGGCTCCAAAACGCCCCGCCTACCTGCGTGATTACGTATGCTGGACAGCTCCATCCAGGAGGGGAGGGGTGTTATGTTCTAACTGTTTAAACTGTGTTGCATGGTTCCAACCAGGTCCAGCGTTTGAGCGGGAAAAAGCTCAAACGCTATTGGCTGGTCTGTCTGACAGCTCCCTATAAAAGGGCAAGCTGTCAGACTGCTCTTTGCTGGTTACTGATACAAGAGCTGAAATAAAGAGCTGCTTTGGAAGTCTGTCTCCTGTCATCTCTACCCACTATCAAACATTCCCTACAACTGAATTCATTCAAGAGCACAGTGAGGAACAGGAGAGAGTGATGGGTTCATACTTCTTTTGGCAATGCTGCTTCTGCAATTGTTTCTTTAGGAAGATAGCAAAAAAACTAAACCTATAGAAGGCAACTATTTTGCACAGAGCCGTGGTGGCGCAGTGGTTAGAGTGCAATACTGCAGGCTACTTCTGCTGATCACCGGCTGCCAGCAGTTTGGCAGATCGAATCTCACCATGCTCAAAAGTTGACTCAGCCATCCATCCTTCCGAGGTGGGTAAAATGAGGACCCAGATTGTTGGGGGCAATATGCTAACTCTGTAAACCACTTAGAGAGGGCTGTAAAGCACTGTGAAGCAGTACATAAGTCTAAGTGCTATTGCTATTCATTGAGGACAAAGGAGAAACCATAATATTCAGTGAACATTCCCTTTTATTGGCAGTCATAATTTAGAATTACTGTATATTTTGAAGTAAAAAGATTTCCTATGAAATACCTATTGCAAGCTACAATCATATTCCCCACTTAACTTATACTGCAAACATAATTAACTAAATCAAGAACTTTTTTCTGTGATGGGTATCAGTGTCTACAAAGCTGAATGTTAATGTTGGCCATAGCTTTTTCGCACTTTGATCTAATTTTTAGTTGTGCAATATCTACCTATAATTAGAGAGAGTATTATTTTAGCTATGTAAAACATTAATATATTGAGAAATGGCAATGATACCCATTTCAATTTATTTGCTAATATAACAAGTTTTAAATTGTTTAGCTAATTAGTACAGTCGGTTCCTGTAGGCAGAACATTATTAGTGTAACCACTTAACATTAATGTGAAGCTTTTAATATATATTTGGCAATAAATATATGATTGTGAACATGGTCAAAGAACCATGAAATCTCAGCCACCAGAGGATGGTTTTCTTTTGGTTCAGTCTGAGAATATTTAATCTTTCTACTTAGCTCATTGAACTGTAAATTGGATTGTATTAATTAGAACTAATCAACCATGTCTAATTAGGTAACAGAGGTAAGTTAAGGTCTTCAATGAAATTTTCACCAGGAAACTTGCTGTTCTGTATGAGATGATTTGTTTTTTCTAAGTTCAACTCTATCACTTAAATACACAGTGCCTGTAAAAAGTCTACCCACCTCTGTTAAAATGCCAGGCTTTTGAGTTGTAAAAAAAATAAATCAAACCAAGATAAATCACTTCAGATTTTTTTTTCACTTTTAACATATAAGCTGTACAATTCCATTGAAAATCAAACTGAATTTTTTTCAGGGGGAAAATTACAATAAAAACATGCAATAACATGGTTGTATAAGCATGCACGCTCTTGAAATAATACTTTGAAGCACCTGTTGATTTAATGACAGCATTCAGTCTTTTGGGAGCCTTATCAACATGGCACATCTTGCCTTAGAAATCTTTGCCCACTTTTCCTGACAAAAGGGCTCCAAATCTGTCAGATGGCAAGGGCATGTCCTGTGCACACCCCCTTTCAGGTCACCCACAAATTTTCCACTGGAAGCAGGTTCAGACTCTGGCTGGTCCATTCCAAAACTCTGATCTTCTGGTGAAGCCATTCTTTTGATGATTTGGAGGTTTGCTTTAGGTCATTGTCCTGTTGAAAGGTGAAATTCCTCTTCATGTTGAACATTTTAGCAGAGGCTGAAGGTTTTGTGTCAATACTGAATCATACTTAGAAGTGTTCATAATTTCCTACACCTTGACTAAACCCCCAGTTCCAGCTGAAGAAAAGCAACCTCAAAGTATAATGCTGCCATCATCATGCTTCACTGTGGGTTTGATGTAATTTTGGTGTTATTTTTGCACCAAATATACTGTTTAGAATTATGACTGAAAAGTTCAACATTGGTCTCTTCAGATCATCATACATTTTCCCATAGGCTTCTGTTAGACTTGAAGTATAGCCTTTTGCAAAATATATCTGGGCTTGAATGTTTTTTCTTCGTTAAAAAAAAAAGGCTTCCATCTTACCACCCTAACCCACAGCCCAGTCATATGAAGAATACTGGAAATTGTCACATGTAATACACAACCAATACCTGCTAGAAATTCCTAATGAACACCTCTTGGCAGTCTCTTGGACTAGTTTTCTTCTTGTTTTTTCATCAATTTTGGAGGGACATCCAATTCTTGGTAATGTCACTGTTGTGCTATATTTTCTCTACTGGTTGATGGCTGTCTTCACTGTGTTCCATGGAATAACCAATGCCTTGGAATTTTTTTGGTATCCCTCTCCTGATTAATACCTTCCAACAATGATGCTTTGTAAGCTCTTTGCACACCATGGCTTTGCTGTAAGAAACAACTGAGTAAATGTCAGAAAAACCCTACTAGAATAGTTGAATGGCTTGATCAGAGTCACTTTGATTGATGGTGGATGTTTCCTGACTACTATTGAATATCAGTTTGAATGTGATTGGTTAATTCTGAACGCACACACATACCTACTTATAAGAGGATGTGCACACCTTTGCATATTATTCTAATTTTTTATTTTTTGTTATTTCCCCACTAAACAATCTCAGTTTTTTTTTAAAAAAAAAATTGAATTGTACAGCTTATATTATATTAAAGGTGGAAAAAATTCTGATTTATCTTGTCTGGTTTTTCCCCCCCTACATCTCAAAAACTTGACATTTTAACAGTGGTACATAGATTTTATATATCCACTTATATGTGCAGATTTGCAAGAGTTTACCTCTTAATGAATTGGGTTTTTTTCATATCACCTAAAATAAAATAAAATAAAATAAAATAATCACACCCAAAATTAAATAGCATTTTGAGGAAATTTGCCCACAATATAAATATGCAATTTTTGCCACAATATAATGCAAAACATGGCAATTTGGAATATTTGTTACATTCTAGAATAATTGTGCATTCTTCTTAAACCCCATGATATTGTCAAAATATGTATATGTATATCAATTTGGTGAAGTTGTCAGATGGGGGAAGAATTGCTGGCTGGTGATTTATAATAAATGACTAGAGCTCAGTGTACAGTATATGTACTGCTTGGAAGAGGTCGTTGGTTCACTGTTTGACATTTCCAGGCAGGAATTGATTAATACATTTAATTCTGTTTTCATTTACCGTAGTTCCTCATATTTTTCTGATCTTAAAGTCATTTCACTCAATTTGGTTTTTCTTCTTTTCTGCCATATTTGTTGTGTATTTTTTTGAAACAATGCAGTATAAGTAATAGTTTCCCCTATTCCAACACATTTTTGTTCATTGGGGCATAACATTGATGTGCCCGGGCAAAAAGCTTAAAATGTTAAGCTTTTCCACAATACATACATGTTATATGTTATACGGTATATGCTACTGTATATATACGCTTGGTTCGATAAACTGCATTACAATTTTTTTTAAAGGTGTAGATACATTGGACGTGTAGATATATTTTTGTGGAATGGTTATGGATTTGTGTAAATTACAATGTGGGTAAACTGATATTTAAATGCAAACAGATTTCTACTCTAATGCTGATTGCAGATAAAACATGGGAAAGATTTAAATCTGAAACACTGGAAATATTCCAAACAATATTCAGCTAAAGCGAGCAATAGACATTTTGATAACATTGGCTTGTTTCTTTATTCTGCTGGACAGCTTGTTATTGCATGCATGCCATGCTATGATTTTTGGTATTCATATAAATGGTTAGAGACCAAATTGGTGTAGTGGTTAAGGCACCACGATAGAAAACAGGACACCATGAGTTCTAGTCCTATCCTAGGCAAATCCCACTGGGTGGCTTTGGACCGGTGACTCAGCCCTGGGAAGAAGAAAGCAACAACAAATTCCTGCAGGTTTTTTGGGCAAGATTAGAAAGTGGCTTTTCACTTGATCTACTCTGAATCAATCTGAGTTCCCCAGGCCCAGTAACAAAGCCATGGGTTATTAAGGTTCTTATTGCCAAAATATGTATATGTATATCATTTTGGTGAAGTTGTCAGATGGGGGACATTTTCCTACATTTCCTACATTTAAGTACATCCAGCAGGATTTACTTTTGCACAGAAAGGTATAGGATTAGAGTTTAAAAATATGTAATTTCCATTCCTGAATATGGAAATCACTCCTTGCATGCCATTTCTCCTAAGACATTTCTGTTTTCCATCTGAACTTGTTACCCCGTGAAAAGGGGCTGCCCTGGTTTTATTAGCTAATACAATTGATCTTATATTTCATTCTAGTGTTCTGCCTCCATAGGCTTTGAGACATACTTTCAAATTTGTGTGTAGGAATTGGAAATATGAAAATCCCAATAGAAGACATCATGAAAGACCCCCTCTTGTTAGTTTGAGAAGCCAGAGTGGTCAGTGTGAGAAGCTATCCATCTCCCTCTAGCTAGCAGACTAATGGAAATAACATTAGGAGACTACCCCAGGGGTGGGTTCCTCCTGGTTCGGACCGGATTTCCCAAACCGGTAGCATCCCACTGGTGATGTCACGATGACGTCACTAAACCGGATCGGCCGGTGCTGGTCCGTGGGGGCCGCCGTCTTTTTTTTTTATTTTTTTTAATTTTTTGAATTTTTTTTCCTTCTGAGCATGCGCAGAAGCCAACTTCCGGCACTGTGCATGCGGTTGCCATCTTTTTTTTTTTTTTGGCTTTTTTTTATTTTTTTTTTTTTTTATTTCGGCACTGTGCATGCGGTTGCCATCTTTTTTTTTTTTTTGGCTTTTTTAAATATATTTTTTTGTTACTGCGAATGTGTGTACGCGTGCGAAGCGCACGTGCGCCCATGTGGCGCACCCACGTGGCGCGGGAGGGAGCAAACCGGCAGCAAGGTAAGTTGGAACCCACCCCTGGACTACCCCATACCATTTCTATCAACAAAGAAAGAGCAACCAAGAGAAATTAAAACAAACAAATTCCCCAAAGCTCATTTTTTTTACTCCATTCATCCCCTTTTGTGTATTGGGTCTCATTTAAGATTTTCTCCCAGGTTAAATGATATCTCCATAAGTTGAGAACATTTTTATTTATTTTTTAAAGGATGTTTTAAGGACCTGTTCCTTTCCAAACTATATCCCCAACTAACACACTATTGAGAAGGAGTGCAGGGCACACGTTAACAATGAATAGTTTTTCCTTGTTCTAGTTTTGTATCATCATTGTCATCATTATTGTCATCATCATCATCATCATCAGATTTCACACTTACTAGAAGATGCTGCTTTCAAAATTCTTCAAGTTTTATGCTATATTTTATGAATAAAATTGTCCCTTAAAACAGAGGTTTCTAACTCCTGGGCCATGGTCCACTACTTGGCCTATTCAGAATTGGGCCAAGTGAGTGGGTGGCTGGAGCATACGTGCATGCGTGCAGCTTAACAGGTGTGAGCAGCAGGCTGGTGCACACTTGCACATATGCGCACCACCCTGCCACTCGTGCAAGTTGAGCTGCATGCATGCGTACTTGCCCACCATTTGCTCAAGGGTTGTGTGTGTGTGCGCACGCCAGCCCGCTGTTTACATGAACCAATTCCCCTCTCCCCCACCAGCCAGGCCGCCAAGTCACAAAAGTTGGGGACCACTGCCTTACACTGATTAATCAAGTAAACTTTCAATTAAAATTCTATATTTTAAACTGAAGGATTTCTTTATGCAGGTGTTCCTATAAAGTCCAGCATACTCCAAAATGATGCCCTAAGCACAGCCCAACAATGGTATACCTCAATCCTCTTGAAAGCTAAAACTGAGTATGGCAGTGAAAGAGTTAAGGGATACGTGTGCGCAATGAGAGAGAGAGAGAGAGAGAGAGAGAGAGAGAGAGAGAGAGAGAGAGAGAGAGAGAGAGAGAGAGAGAGAGAGAGAGAGAGAGAGAGAGAGAGAGAGAGAGTGAGTGTTTTCTGGAGACTTTCTTCTGGGTTACCCAGATGGCTTTGTGGCTAACTGACTTCCACCCTTACTTTCAGGTCATCCATATGGCCTTTTGGCTAACCTGGAACTAGAACCTACAGTCACCCAGTTTCTAACCTGGTCTCTTACTTTACACTAGCTGTCCAAGGACATGAAGTCCATGATGCTCCCCCTTCTCTTAGTACCCTAAAAATGTGTTTATTTTGCTTAATACTTAATGCAGGGCTGCAAAAGAACATTGCATGTGTAACTGCCCATATAAGAGTTTCCATCTTTACATGGTTGGAAAGTGGCACAGTGTCAGTTGTGAGTTTTATTAACATCCAGTCATTTAGTGGAACAAATTCAGTAAATCAAGTGTGGTAATAAGCTTGATGTCATAACCCATTTGGAATTTTAGAGATAATCAATCCATTAATTAAATATTAATTAATTATTAAGAGCAAATTTGAGTTTTAACAGCTGTTATATGGGTTTGTTTTGCATAGAAGCTATTCCCACTGAGTAAGCATCTCAACCATCTGGTGGTGTTTACTGCATTTCTTTATAATATGTGCCAGCTGTCTTGCTGGTCTTTTAATAGAATAATGGTCTACAGTCATTGTCATTTAAGGAATGAGTTTAATAGGTAAATAATGGAAGGTCAAACTTTTAATTGTCCCTGGATTATTCACCTGTGACTTTAGATCTGCTTTTAATGAAGTTTGTTTTGGGAAAATTGTACTTTTCTATAGAGTCAGAATTTGAAAATAGAAATGTTTGGGCTATATATTGTATCTATACCTTTGCTATATGGAATGGCTAGACTAAATAATTGAAAGGGTATTACAGATGAGGGAATACAAAGTGAAAACAAAGGACCAATTATAGCAGTATATCTGTGATTATCATACCTAAACAAGGTATCATCTGTTGCATATTAGAACAAAGCTAGCCTCTAGATTCATTTTTGAAAAAGCTGTCACTGAATTCTCAGCAGCATAAACCTATTAGTCAACTTTATAAAATAAGTATACAAGAAGTATATGGCTGGAATAGACCACTGACATTTTTACTTCATGTTTTCTGCTACATCACAGTCAGCTGGATGTACTGAGCTTAGGATAATAGCTGTACTCCACCATTGCTTCTGGCGGTGGGTTTCATTTAGTGATTGCTTTGCTTGGTGACCAAGTTGTTATTCCCAAATGTGGTCGCTAAATGAGAACAACTATCTTATTTACAGTTATTAGAAGATCTAAATAGATAAAGGACTTTATGGTTTTGAACATTGTAAGACAGAGTGTGAAAAGGAATTATGTACAAGTGAAAAATGTAATTGCTAAAATGTATAAACTATTGAAATTTGAAACAGAAGAACAAATGAAACAATGCATGATAAAATGGGATGGAAATTTGTTCAAATGAAGATGGAGCAATGGGAAAATATGTTTTTGAGAGGACTGAAATACATACTATATTATAATGTTATAGATAATAGTTATAAAAAGATATACCATTGATATATGTCACCAGTGAAACACTATAAATGCACTTCAAATATATGCTGGAAATGTGAGCAAGAAGAATGAACATGTTATTATGCTTGGCAGATGTGTAAAAAAAACTATAAAATTTTGGATTCAAATGCATACATTGATTCAGAGGATTTTAAAGATTAATACACAATTGATGCCAGAAGTTTTTCTTTTGGGACTGATGGACAAATAGTTGGAAAAAAGTCATGTGATTTTATTTGTGTATATAGTAACTCAGCAAGATTATTGTATTAACAAAGGTGGAAAGATTTGGCAATATCTAGAATAAAGGAACTTGCCAAAATGGTCAAATTGACTAATTTGATTAGAGAAAATATAATAATTATATTTATTGTTGATCCCTTATGGACTTTTTGCAGAACACAGAAAAAAATGAACTGATAATTTATGAATTTGATGAATATACAGGATAGCTTATGGAAAGAAGAAAGACATGTTACATTGGAAAAAGAGATAAACTTATCACTGTACTTATAACTGAATAAAAGATTGAAAGTCACTGCTTTGTATCTTTTTTCTATTTTTTTCCTTTCGTAAAGTTTGAGCTTTCTCTTCGATCTCTTTCTTTTTTTATTGATATTAGTTCACATTCGTTTTTAATATTTTGTAATACTTTTAATAAAATCACAAAGATAAATGAGCATTTGGCATGCTGAACAGTCCTAGAACTCATAGTGGTGCAAATTTTTAAATGCCATGTCTTGATTGCCTTGCTATTGTTGCAAATGTTGCAACACATGGATTCTATGGGTTAGAAGAGAATGGTATTGTAAAGATTTGAGGGTTATTTTGGCAGGGATTAAAAAAAAAACCACCTGTAAATTATTTCAAGAGTTCTATCAGGAAAGATTGAGAATTATTTAGGATTCTGATTTAGTGTATTGACCACCGTACTTTAAAAATCTTTCTGGGTTATCTTTCAAAGCATTAATTGCTTACAACTTCTGTAAGGCTATAAAATGTTCACTGTGATCATTGAATCCATGTGATTATTTTAACACCTGGTACATTATTAGATTTAAATGTTTTTTAATAAAATATCTTAATTGGTTATCGATTATAGTTTCGGTTTTGATTACATTGCCTGTTTAATAATCTATAGTATTCGATCCAGAATGAATTGGCACTGCAGGAGGATCCAGTCTGTTACATAATAGCTATAATTAAATAAATTTTTACATATAGATATATTGGTACTAAGATATTTGGTACTAATATTTTAAAGAAATTCTTATTAACTATAAAAACAGGAAAGTCAGCATTTGATTGGCAATGCTGTCTATGATTGTCATGAAAAGAAATATGTACTAGAAATTAACACATAAACATTATGCTGACTGAAAGTTTTCACAGCCAGATGAAACCTATACAATGTTAGCTAGAAATATATTTTCCAAAAGGCAATTATAGCTTAATAATCAATGTTTATTCTTGAGTAGACTACCATGTCATTTAAATGTGTGATCTCTTGACTGTAAATTGATTTAATTGCAAATAAGTTTGTTTTTATGCATTGTGTGATCCTTAGTGCTGTTCCTTATTATATAAAAATATCTGAAAAGAGTTTGACAAGTATGTACCTAAGTTTCTGTTATGACAAATAATCATAGCATTATTATGGTGAGTTATCACATATTGTAGAATAATTATGTGATGTGATCCAATTCACATTTCCTGGATTATTATGTGACAGGATTTATTTATTGTACAACAAAATTATACTACGCAGTACAAAACATTGTAACTTCTTTTAAAGTAAAGCAAAAGCATAAAAAAGTAGAACTAGAAGGGGCATAAATGTAAGGACAGTAACCAGCTTATTCTAACAGTTGTAAACTGAACCAAATAAAAATGGAATGGTAAAGAGTGAAAAAGCTCAAATATCTCTCGGAAAAGAGTTTCATATGTGGGCTATTATCTGAGAAAATGGTCAGCATTGTGTATCCACTAATTCAAAATCATTTGGTAGTTTCTCATAAAATAGGGCAACGCACTTTGGGAGCTAGTGGTTTTTGAGCTATTAATTTTTTTTAAAAAATACTTCTCTTCATCTTGTGATATAGTTCATAGTAGAAAAGAATACATTTCTGAGAAAATATTGTGAAATATTAATTTTCAAATTATTTTATATTGTGAATTAATGAGTTAATGAATGGAAAAGCAATTATTATTACCTGCTAATAATGCAAAGAATAGTGACAGTAGCATCATCATGGACTTTGAAAAAATTAGGAAACAAACTCATGATCCTGGGGGAACTAAGTGCTTTTTGCTAGTCTTCCAAGCTGTATCAATAACTGGTTACATAGGTGGTGCCAAATAATGTTGGTATCTGAGACCATGTTCTTAGTCAACTGGCCTGCCCTTCACTAGAATTGATCAAAATGTGTTTGGCCTAAGTATGATGAGTTTGATCAAGAATATATTAAACTAAATCTTCTGGAAATGAAAATCCTGAAGTTGCTATCTCAGATGAAGACTTATGTTGTGTGGAAAGAACGAAGACTAAGTTCTAATGGAGATTCTTAAACCAGCCAGTGGAAAATTAGAAAGAATATTGTCTCATATAGTTCATAGTATTCACTGTCTGTATACTAATGCTCAGAATGTGAGAAATAAGCAGGGTAAGTTTGAACTTTCTTTGCAGAAATTCAGCTATGATTTAATAGATATAATGAAGCCTGGATGAAATAGTGCAGACAAAAGACAATTTGTTTCAAGAGGAGCAGAAGCAACCAAAAAGGGAGGAGGATTTGCAGTTTGTTCAAAACATCACACTGCTTATAAAGAGGACATCAGGATTCAAATAATTGGAGGGACAAATAAAAGCAATACTATTGTTGAGTTCTATTATCAGCAATTCAGTCAAAAAGAAAATGCGGATGATACTTCCCCAAAGCAGTGACAGAACTTTTAAAGGGTCCAGAAGCAGTAAAGAAGTAGTACTTTAATTAACTCAAATTCTGTTGGAAGACAAACTCTGGCAAGCATAATTGTTCAGGAAAAAAAAACATGGAATTGTTTTGCTAATAACCTTATCCTTCAGATGATGGAGGCAAACACAAGAGAATCAGCTATCGTTGACTTGCAAGGAAAGGCGTAATTAAGCAACACAAGTGAAAGTAGACTTTTAGGAAGAACTAAAGCTAAGTGCAGTCTCGCACACAGCTTGGACTTCAAAAAAAAAAAGTGATTTTAATCAACTCAGAGCAATAAGTAGAATCCCATGGCAGGACAAGGCAATTGGAAAACAAGTTTCAGATGAGCTGGAGTTCTTAAAAAAATGAAACACCAAAATATAATTTCAAACAATTCCAATTAGGAAATAAAATGGTGCCTAGAAGCAAACAGTGCAAACAGCCATTGCACAAAAAAATATTAATGAACATTCATAAGCTTCTCTTGGTTTTTCTTGTTCTCGCTTAAACACAAGAGATGAAAAGAGTAGCATAGAATATCAGTTCCAAGACCAATGTGTACAGGGGGTCAATTGTTAAAAGAGAAGTCTAATATAAAATGAACATTTAGAATAATACAGCCAAAAAAGCAGCATAAACCATCCTATTTTATTTCTATTACTTTGACGCATTTCATCTTGATTATGCTTTACCCATAGCTGGCTTTCATTTTAGTGGAGTTTGTTCATGTCAATAGTCATTTTTCTCATTCTCATTATTTCCCTTGGGCTTTCCAAGAGCTCCTATTAATATTAATATTAATACTCTTCTATGAATATGTGTGCCTTCTTAGACAAATCTTCCTGATGTATTAACTTTGAAAAAAACAACCATGTGAAACTTTTCTTTTTTTATGGTTTCCCATAACATGCTTTTTAAACCCATTTCCCCAATGTAAGCACTTTGAAAAATACAATCAAATATCCATGCTTTGAGGAAGATTGCAAATGAAAACAGATGCAGATTTTTAAAATAAATAAACAAACAAAAATTCAACAGACCAGCATGCTGTCTTATTAAAGTACATAGTACAACAGACCAATTTAAACTGATCCAGAAATCCCTTTCAGTACATGCATCCATTTATTCCTGCTGTTCTCCTTTCTTGTTCAAAGTTGGTTTAGAAGAATAAAGAAAATCATGGGCAAGAAAAATACATAACAGGAAAAATGCTAAATTAAACCAACACTAAAAGGACATCAAAATTTATTCAGTTTTTTACCGCATGTAAAATGTAAACAGTTGGAACAAAAATGGAGTCAATGAAAAATGTCCATCTTTATATGGAATAGAAAAATATATCAATTACATTAATTACCCCTCCCCAAAAAACCAAAACTAGTGGTAACCACCAAGGGATACAAAGAAGCATACTTCAAGTCAAATGGTATTGACAAAACTTCCTGCTTTTTAAAAAAATAAATTGTCTATCTTTCCAGATGATTCTTTGTCGCAATAAATGTTGAAGTGCAATATATATATATTTCCTGCAAAGGTTAAAAACAAAAAAACAAAATCTAACACAAAACCTAAATTTGTTATAATGTAAAGGTACGTATATCTTCTCATATAACTAAAGCCCTAGCCCAAAATGCATTATGCATGAATGGCAATCATATAATTCCAACCAGCAAACCTGAAACACTCTGTGATTTATTTTCTTTCAGTCTATTTTGATTTCACAAACTGTCCTTCATTTCCTCAATATGAATATATTAGTATTTGTTCTAATGCATCACTCCTGACATCTATTTACCTTGAATAGAGAAAGATAAAACTTTGAAACTCCTAGAACATTTAAAGTTGGGTGGGTAGATAGGACCTATTTATTATACTTTATTATTTATTAAATTATTAGACAATCTGTCTAATAACCAGAGGTTTCCGGCTAACTACAACATTACTGAGCACATATTAAAAACGATAGTCAAAACACAAACCATACATACATAAATAAATGCAACCCCCTATTCAGGTTGTTGCAAGAGGTTTCAGTAGGAAAAGAGTTTGGTAGCAAGAGATTTTGGTAAGAAAATAATAATAAGAAATGATTTAGAAAAAAGAAAATTGATAAAGTACCTAAGAGAAACAAAACTAAAAATGGGCACAGAAAGAGAAAAAAGAGCTTTTTTCTTCTAGCACAACCAGTGGTGGGTTGCTCCAGGTTCGGCCCGGTTCTGCGAACCGGTAGCAGCAGCGGTGGGAGGCTCCGCCCACCCACCTGGGATGCTTCTGCGCATGCGCAGAAGCATCGCGCACAAGCACGCACGAGCGAACCGGTAGCGACAGAATTTAGACCCCACTACTGAGCACAACAGAAGGAAGAGTAAGAGGAAATAAGCAGAGCAAATAAGTGACATGAGTGGAAGAACAAAGAAGACCATATGGAAAGAAGAAAAGAGAGAAGTGTGACATGGAAAGGAGAAGCAAAAAGAGACAGGAACCAGGCAGAGGACCAAGTACAAAAGGAAGGCACAGAGGAAATACTGAAGAAAGAGTGAAAACTACATTAGGCTTTGCGAAGCAAATATTCAGACTGCTTTAAGACATGCTATAAGCTTTGAGGAAACCAGCCTGCAGGAAAAAGTCAGAAACAATTGCCTGTGCACATGTATACAGATGTGGCCTGTGTCTACAGTATGTTTCTGATACATACCCATGCTATAGGGACTGAAGGTAGGATTCAATGATTCCCAAAAGAATATACCAAAGATTATTCTTACTCCAAGACAAAAGAATATGGTGGGAACTGCATTGCAGTTTTGGTATTTCAACTGAAGTTAGCTGTCAACTCATTGCTATCTGTAAAAGTAAACAATATAAGCTTAACAGCAAGTTGGATTCTTTTCAGCAAATCTGATTCAGTTTCTTTCACTAGTTTTGAATTTCTCAGGGAAGGGTTCAAAGAGATTCTGGGACATGAAATAATAAAAGAGAAACCCTTCTTCTTGCTGGAGGAAGATAACTACTTTCAGGGTTTCTCAGGGAACTACTCTCTCTCCACTCCAATTTGACATGAAGCTCCTGGATGTGGTTATCCTTTAGCATGGGTTATTAAATATCATCAGTATGCTGATGCAACCTAACTTTATATCTTTATCCTTGGTTGATCCACATAATGGCTTCAGGGTTTTTTCCCAATGTCTGGAGGCTATAGCAGTTTTCATGGGTAAAAATAGATTTCAGCTCAAATCTAGCAAGACTAAATGACTGTGGGGTTTGGGGCACGTAAATCAGACAGGAAACAATCTACTGTAGATGAACTACTTCTACTGCATTATAAGGCTACATTAACAGAATCTTGTAAGACTGAAGGCACAAATCTCCCACAGCCACTTTTAATTGCTTAATTCATTAGGGTGGGTCCTTCCTAAGTTTTTTTTTCTCTGACCGTTAAGGCCTGGGGGCTCCTGCTCTCTTGTCTGTTTCCTAGGCAGCATCTCTTCTCCTCTTTCCCCAAGCTCATTCACAGATTCTATTACACTCTCAGTTCATGGAACTTTCCATCATTAGTTCTGGACGGAACTGCACTTTCTCTGGTTTGCAATTTGGGGATCCTTCTGTAGTCTTCGAAGGTGGTAGCTGTGGCCAGGAGGACCATTGCAAAAAAAAAAAAATCCATTTGTGTGCCAACTGTGCACACATGTTCTGGATCATGAGCCCATCCTCATAGTTACCCCTGTCTTGTTTATCTCTCATTTAGGCTATTGCAACTCTCTGAATATGTAGTTGCCCTTTAAGTCAAGTTAGATGCTAAAGTTGGTCATGAATGCAGCCATACAGGTTATTATGGGAACTATGGCTTCAGGGTTTGTGCTGGCTCCAATTCAGATTCTACAGTATGTTCATTCTAAGGTACTGATTATCCACTATAAAGCCTTTATAGGTTATTTGCTAATGCTGACAAACCTAGGCCTAGGTTATTTGCTAATGCTGACAAGTCAGTGTTTGGCTGTCCTGTTGCCCAGGGATTTTTTTTTTATCATCTTATCTTTTCATGATTACCAACTTTTTGTATCTTTCCTCTTTGGGGAATATTTTTCCAAAACAACATATTGACACTATTTTTTTTTTCTGTTTTGGTTCTCTTACCCTTTCCAATTAATTATGTTTCTATTCTTTACACTGATCTTAAATATTGTTACAACGCCTACTCTTTTTAAATTTATAAGTTTAACTCTTAGGTCCAGTCATAGCATCTGTAATTATAATGCTAGAAACTGGTACTGGAAAATGAATTATCATTCAAAAACTTCATCATCTTTTCCAGACCAATTTTCTTCTTTTGGCTCTGCCAGTGTCATCATGTTCCTGGTCCCAGTAGTTTAGAAATGCCAGCCTGTGGCACCTAGAAGATGGACATTCACTGTGGTTTTCTCTGCCCTGTGGAACAGCATCTTCCCGAAGTTTTACTGACCTGACCTATTATGCTTTTATAAAGCTTTAAAAATGGGGTCTTCCTGCAACCTCTTCTTTATTTTGCTTGACTATGACTTGTTCTTATACTGCTCATTTTATTATTTTAATCCTGAACTCTAAGCCACCTGTAGTAGTTTTAGTGATTTACATAGCATATAAATTGAATGAATGAATGAATGAATGTCTTCACTTACAGATGTATTTGAGAGAATTTTACATTCTTTGATAATAACCTGTGAGGAGAAGGTGGTTTCATCAGGCCTTCAAACTCATCTATATTACTAGCCACGGTCATAATTTTTTGGACAAAAACCCTGAATAAGTTTCCTGTTGTGTTCTTTTGCTTTTATTTTAGAGTTCTTTCTCTTGGTGGGTTAGCTTCCATCAAACAAATAACACTTTATCTGCCTTTAACCCTTTTTTTGTGGATGATTGTTGGCTTCACCTCTCTTATTTTAACTTCACCAGCAAGAAATAATTTTATCAGAAGCTCATATTTCTGCCAATGTTGCCCTCAAGCTATTATTCTGCTGGGAGGGCAAAATCTTGGTTCAAGCCCTATGTACCAGTTCTACATAGAAGATGGGAAATGCTTCAGTCATAGATATCTTAGATGGGGGAAGTATAAGGGGCAACAATTAGAGTGGGATGTCATATAATAAAATGTCAATTATAGTTTGGTATATAGTAGCCATCAAGTATTGGAGCAATCAGAATTTCAGGAGCAAACAAAACCATCCTTTGTACTTTCATAAACAAATATAAGTCTTATTTATTTATAAACTTCCCTAGTTTAATATATTTCTAGCGCTAATTGCATTTTTGCTATATTTGGAGCAATAACAAACACATATGGAGATATGAGTACAATGTGAAATTCATGAGATGCCAGCTCAGTTATAAATATAGCAAATCAGTAATTAGCACCAAGGGAAAGCATATGAAACTTCAAGACACTCCTTGGGATTTGAAATTAACTGAGTTAAAACTGATTATCTTTGTCGTAAATTAATATTTTGGGAAACTGAAACTTGGCTGCCAGAGTTGTAGTTTAAGCTTCAAAATAAAATTTGAAGTCTGGACTGAAAGTCAGCTTTTACATATTCCAAATCAGGGCTGTCAAACGCCGGCCGGATGCGTCACGTGCTGGCCACGCCCACCCCCGGTTTAGCGAAGGAGAAAAAAGTCCTGATACGTCACGTGACGCTGCTGTGACAACGTGAGTTTGACACCCCTGTTCCAAATGATGAACAAAAGTCATAGAAATGCTTCTTCCTGTACAGAATAAACGATATGGCCTGTCCTACCGAAGTGAAACATTCAAAATGTATTTTGCAAATGTTTTACTATGGAAAAATCCAAACTAAACTTAGGTCTCTTAGCGTCCTTTCTTGTAACAATAAATGAGTTTCTGAATATGTTGCTGATTAATTAATAGATATATTTCCGAGGCCAAACTACAGGATGCTATTGGCTTCCTTGTTCTGCTGTCACAGAGAACCTGAGCAATAAAATAATTGTTGAATACTTTCAAGGATTAGGAAGACACAGAAATTTAATTTTCAAGTTTCATAAACCCCTTTCTTAAACTGCATGAGTAATATAATTAGTGGGAGAGGAAGACAAGAAAATCTGATTGCAAAGGAATCCTTCACATCCAAAAAAATTATCTTTACCCTTCCCATCCAGGATGATCAGCAGAAAATATTAAATTATTCTCTTTTTTCTTGTTTACAAGAACACAAAGGTGGTTTTCTCTGCCTTCTTCCTTGTTTATGATTAGGAGTTCGATCCTCACTGGCTCAGGGTTGACTCAGCCTTCTATCGTTCTGAAGTTGGTAAAATGAGGACTCAGATTGTTGGGGGCAATATGCTGACTCTGTAAACCACTTAGAGAGGGCTGTAAAGCACTGTGAAGTGGTATATAAGTCTAAGTGCTATTGTTACTGCTAGGAGGAAAGACATTATCTTCCTTGGCATAATTTGATTAAACAGAGAGTCCAAACCATTACTATAGAATCTTATTCTAAGCTTTTTATGAATAAATAATGGGCATTATAATCTTATACTCTATTATTCTTAAAAGAATTGCTATAATTATATGCATGTTTCAGTAAAGCAAATTGTTTTAGATCATAGAGGAAAGACATTACCATGTTTCCCCGAAAATAAGACCCTGTCTTATATTTTTTTGAACCCCGAAATAAGCGCTTGGCCTTATTTTCGGGGAGGTCTTATTATTTTGGGGCGCGTGGAGCAAGACGGGGCTCCTCTTGCTGTCTTACCTGATTTCCAGCTCTGTCTCCCTAACCTTAACCAGAGGAAATGGTATTTTCGAGGGAGGGCTTATTTTCGGGGAAACACAGTACTGTTCCATAAAATATATTGTCTCATTCTTTCAATATAATATTGTTGGTTCCTGTCTATACTGAAATGAAACCAATTTGCCCACAGTTCTCCAAGGCTGAATTTCCTATAAATTATATGCAGATTAAAAATACTGGATTATTACCAGTCTGCTCCCTCAGATTAACAAGGATATTGTGCCTGATTTGAAATAGGATAAAATTAGTTAAAAACAATTTAAGCCTTACTGAATTCAAGGAATACAATCTAAATATGATTACATCTAGGTTAAAGGTAAGGGTTGGCTTATTTTTTATACCCAATCTCACTTTTAAATCAGACACAACAATGTTTGGTAAAGATGTTTGTGTTTGGAAGTATTTAATATGGGGCAGCAATCTAGCATTTAACCCAATGGTTCTTCTGTTCAAGTTGCTTAATATTTACCAGCTTTGGAGAAAAAAAATGTAAATATTGAATTTTTAAAAATTTATTACCAAGATAGCAATTAGGAAGGTTACCTTTGTTAGGTGTAAGGTTATTAGTAATATAATTTACTTAGTATTACAGATTGAAATCTGATAAATCAAGAGATTATTAAAAGAGTAAATGGAAGAGGCAATATACAAAAAGTGGAATTAATAGAAGTTGTGATTAATGATTGATGGAGAAACAGCATGGAGAAAAAGAAGTTAGTGAAGATTTTGAGATTCATTAGCAGTGTCCTACTGCTTCTGAGGTCATCTGGCCTGCTGGATATGGTAGAGTATTAATACTAGATGAAGCTGTTGCTATTAAACAATTCTGTGGGGAGAAAAAACTGCATGGACTAATTCTTATAGAGGAATAGCAACAGTGGTAGTAGTGGGACTTGATTGATGAGTCAGCTGTATTAGAAGGACCACCCAAACAAGGAAAAAATCCTCTATAGACATTTAACTGGATAGTTTCCTTGGAAAGTTATGTTGGCTAAGGAGTACTATTTAAGTATTATAGTACACTTAACAATATTCTTAATACTATTAAGCATACAAATTATCAGGAAAACATTAGAGGTCTTGGTTTGCCTACAATAATGTTGGCTATACTACAACCCCTAAAAAATAGAATCAATATGTGGGTATTTGAGGTTTTATGTTTTATTAGCAGAAACCACTGGTTGACTTGGTGGGTTTAACAATGTAATCAATAAGTAAATTTCATTCTTAAGGAGATTTTCAACTACCAAAGCTGTCTGGGTGATTAAAGCAAGCTATTTGCTGAAACTAGAGTGAAGACAATATTGTGGCATGGAATTTAGCATTCTTTTAAAACTTGCGCTGGTATTGCCGACTTTAATAAACCCAATATTTACAACATAGAGATTCTTCCTGCACCATCCACAATGAGTCAAAATCATGGCGAAGAAGAAGTTCAGTGGAACCAATTCATAAAGAGGTTGCTTTCAATGGGCAATTTTATAGACATTCAACCTTTCCCTTTCCCACTCCAGTTCCCAGAGTTGCTTATAGGCGTCAATCATGGGAGATTATATATTATTGAAGATTAGCTACATTTTTAAGCATCTAGATGGCATGGGGTACCTAGTTAAGACAAAATAGAAATAGGTAATTTATTATCTTCCAGTTCACAAGAGAAGAAAGGAAAAATTTAGAAGAACTAACTTTCTAACCAACCTTTCTTCCTAGCGTTCGCTTTAAAATGTAGGCTTATTTCAAGACAGCTTGGTATACAGCCAACTTAGATGAACCAGCTCCTTGTACAATAAAATTCTTGGAACTGAAGTTCCTTATGCATTACTAAATTTTGGCTTTCAGGCTGTTGTTGCTGATCCAGAGTTGAATACCATAGGTCTCCAATGTTATAGGTGAAGACACTTCCAAATATCTGAGCAAACAGTCCTAGTACTGTGTTCCTCTCAGGCTTGATACCTTTCTCTGTGGAACCACTGATACTTCAGTCTCTGTATGCAAATAAATACTCAGCTCTGAGGTCATGCTATGAATTTAGCCTTTGGCCAAATGCTCTTACAAGGGAGTAAAGCCCTATTGAAAGCAGCATGATTCAATTTCCAAATATATATGGGTAGATCTGCTGTCTAAATATTGTCTTAATTATTGATCAGTGTCATATGTGTGTTTGTCTCTCTTTGGTGTTCTCTCCTTTGAATTTTCTCTTTCATTTTCACTTCATGATGTTGATTGCATATTTATTATTATTTAAAATTAAGATTATGATTGATGTTCCACATTTGCAGACAATAGGGTGCTGAAATTTCTGCTATTACTGGCTGTAAAAACAACCTTCAACAACTATGTCAAAGACAAAATATGCCTTGTTCATAATTCATAATGCTTTAAAAAAAGATGAATTATTAGTATCTTAAAATTTTATGACATTTCAAAGAAGAGAACATTATAAAAATACTTAGCAAATCTGATTTTATTGCATTTTGAAAACTGAACTTACATTTGGACTTAAGTAATAATTAGCATTTTCACTGGCATAGACCTGCTGGTATAATATATCTGATAATGTAATTCCAAAGTTCAGCAGCACTTCAAATCTCAATTTAAACTTGCAGACATCTTCCAGTTAAACTAATGTGCAGAGGAAAGGAAGATGAACTTTAAAATACTAGCATGTTCAAATTATTGAAAGAAAAGTTCAGATCATCATAAGAAAAGTATGCTGGCAGAGTTTTGAGGCATTCGATGAAATAATAAAACCTGCAGACATTTTCTATAAGGCCTCACAACTTTTACTCATGAATGTAAACCAACAAAATAATTTTAAACCAAAGACATTTTATTCATGAGATCTATTTGCAGGTATAAATTTAAATGGGTTCCTTAAAGAAATTAAATTGTCATTCATGGTGATCTTTTGTACTACATGTCATCCTTTTCTTCTTGGAAATTTCTCAGAAAATTCCCGTTTTGTTGATGTGGTAGGAGGGATGAAAAACCTGGCATTAATGGTATTTTTGTCCCTTGGTGCAATCCCAAAACAACAACAACAACAACAACAAAAACACTTCAGTGAGGCACTATCATTCATCCACACAGTGTTCTTGACAGACTCTAATTACTAAGGAAAAAAGGTAGGTGTGGAATGTTGCAACTACACCAGACAGTTGAAGAAGAAAATAGGGCACTGGAAGAATATCTAAAGGACAGAGAAGAAGATGCACTGAAACTAGTATACCAGGAGAGTTTACTGCATACTGGACAGATCAAACTGGCCTACAAGAAAGACCAAATGAAGAATAGAAAAGAGACTTGAAAAGAAAAATATTTCATGGTCAATACATTAAAAAAAATTAGTGCACAAAGCAGATAATAACAAGACCTGGCAATGGCTAAGAGCAGGAAAGTTGAATAAAGAGACCAAGGGACTAATTATAGCTGCACAAAACAAAGCTTTAATAACAAATGCATACCAAGCCAGAATTGAGAAGACAGCAACACATAGCAAATACCGTCTTTTCAAAGAAGCTGAAGAAACAGTGGACTACCTGGTTAGCTGCTGTAAGAAGATTGTGCAGATTGACTACAAACAATGGTATGACAAACTAGTAACAATGGTGCATTACAGGATCTGTAAGAAATACCATTAGCTTGTAAGAGAGAACTGGTGGGACCATAAAATAGAGAAAATAATAGAAAATGAAGAAGCTAAAGTGCTCTGGAACTTTCGAACTCAAAGAGACAGGCATTTGCCAGATAACACACCAGACTTAACAATAGTCAATAAGACAGACAAAAATGTCTGGCTAGTGGACGTGGCAGTACATGGAGACAGCAGAATAGAAAAGAAAGAACTGGAGAAGATAACAAAATACAAAGACCAGCAAATAGAAATAGAATGACTATGGCAAAAGAAAGCAATGATAGTACCAATAGTAATAGATGCCTTGGGTGCAATCCAGGGGTGGGTTCCACTTACCTTCCCTACCGGTTCGTATCGCGATGGAAGTGCGGGTTTTGTGCATGCACACGAGTGAAGCAAGCGCACGTGCCTACGTCAGATCGGGGAAATTACCCTCTGCGCATGCGCAGAGGGTTCCTTGCCAGCCATGGTGACCAGAGAACCGGTTCGGGGGCGTGGACAGCTGGCCATTGCTGCCGGTTCGGTGAGCAGGTGAAAATTTCTGCCACCTGTATGGGCAAACAGGTCTGAACTGGCAGCAACCCACCACTGGTGCAATCCCAAAACAACTGGAGCACCACTTGGGCACCATCGGCATTGACAGGATCATCATTAGTAAATTGCAAACTTTACTCGGAACAGCTTACATCCTGTGACATTACCTTTAACACCATGAAACAACAACATCTGCCTACCCCAGGTCCTTGGGAAGGACTCAATAATGGATAAAAATGGGAAATCAAGTCAAACATCTGTCTGACTATGCAATGAACAATAATAATAAGGACTCAATGTGTAGATTAAAAATACCAAATACAGTCTAAACATCTGACTGACTGTGTGGCCAACCAATAATATTAATAAAAATTAGAACAATAGCCTCTCCATCTATACCCCTGTGCTGTGGGAGAGGGGCCTGTAATGTTCTGATGAGACTGAGAGCTATGCAGGCAGAAATATATTCTACCAGGAAGGACATTATGTCTTAATGGAAGAACTAGATTAAGGGTATCCATTAACTCATTTAATATGGTAAGAAAACAGAAAAAGAATCTTGTACTGTATAGAATGTCTCCTGGGTCAACAAGGACAAGTTCAGATGTTCCAGTTCCTGGGCATCCATCTATAATTGTAGGAGATGACCAGGCAGAGTCTGAGGGTGGGGTCAAATGTGTCATCAGTTTGGAGTCACCTATGCCTTCGTAAGAGATCTAAGTCCAGCCTCCCCTCCCTTGAAGTCTATTGACTTTTATTTGGTGCCAATTCACCTTGATCATTAGTAGTTCAGATTCTTTTGTGTAGGTAGCATGAAATAAACAATGTAGTACTCTATCCTGGTCCCTGGCTTTTTGCACCTGACAATAATTAGGCAAAGGAACTCAGGAGCTATGGCTGGGTATGACTTGGGCTTAGATGTGTAGAATTATTGGAAGAACAATCAAACACAAAAGTGTTAGTCAAAACCAACAAAGCAGATATACTTAAAGCAAATGTTTCAACTGTGGAAAATGGATTCAAATATTACTGAACAGCAATTAGCAGATCAAAGGAGATTCGTTACCAGAAAGAATATATTCAGGGATACAGAACTGGAAGGCATTCAGGATAATTTTGAAAATGGTAGACCCAAAAACAATATTAAAATAGTAGAAGAAACTCAGATAACAATTAGAAATAAACAGGAAACAACTGATATGAACTACAGAAATGAGGATTTAGAAGAAGTAATTAAAAAGTTGGTGCAATATGGTATAGCACTAAAACAGCTGATTCCCAACAAGAAGAATTAAAAGATAAAATTATGGCTTATGCAGAATTACCACTAGAAAGACAAACACTGCCAGAATTGAAAATAGTGCGCGCCCCCCCAAAAAAAAATCCTGGCACCTCTAATGAAAGATATGAATAAGGTGCTTGCAAGGATTAAAATGACTTCTAACAATCATCTATTGAATAGACTAGTCAGCTTGCCTACAATACAATTAGTGATGGTTACAGAAGAACTGAGTATCAAAATTAAAACAACAACAACCAAGAGCAAAATATACTCAAAGTGAAAGACCAAACTGGAGGCAAAATAAAGAAACGAAGATCATTTGTGAGTAATTTAAAGGACACAAAAGTACAAAAATTGAAGAATGTAAGGATGAAGACAAGTCTAATAAAACATATTGGTTTAGCAGACAATAAAATGAAGAAGCTTTGGAAATAATAAAGCAACAAGTAACTGCAATACCTGGAAAAAGTGAACACTATGAGCACAAATCATTCAATTTAAGCAAAATCACTTATTTCAATCAGACCAGAGACAATTGTACCAAGATATAAATGGCAATAGAAATTCTGAAAATGGAAAACCAAACAAAAAGGAAATAATCTGGTTTTGGAATGATCTATGGAAAACTCAAAAGGACTATAATAAAAATGCTGGATGGCTAAATTTAAATTTAAAGATGAACTTAGTAATAATCAAATGGAATAATTGTAATTATTATGCTAATAATAATAATAGCAAAAATGGTTAAAAATTGAGTGCACATCTCCTGGAAATGATCGATTACATGGCTTTTAGCTCAAATATCTGAATAGTTTATATCCAATTACAGCTAAAGCTTAGTGAAATATTGCATAAAGGAGGCATCAGTGACTGGTTAATAACTGACAAAACTTATCTGATTCAAAAAGACCCAGTGAACCCAATGCATATGAAGGCCAACACCAGCTAAAAACTGGCAGCTGTGATTTCACACTGTTGTGTATACAGTAATTGCAATATCAGTAGAGAGAAGCCATTTTTCTCTCTACTCAAAGAAATTTTGCATTTCTCTGAATTATTGAAATAAATTAAAATGGCCACTGTTACTGTCAGGAGTACATATTACTAAGCATGCCCTCTAACTTTGATCAGATCTTAGATGTCACAAGGTTGCAAATGCTTAATGTCAGCTCCGACGAGCCATCCGGTGCGGAGCTGTCATTCAGGCCGGGGATCAGGGCAGCGAGGAGATTGGCATGCAGCCGTGACTCCATGGGCGCTGGTGGATGACGTCAGCCCCTACAGCAGCCGACTATCAGCTGGGAGTTGGATACAGATACCGGCTCCTAACGCTGCTTGAAGAGCAATTACGCTGGGTATGGGCTACAAAGACAATCTTCTAACATGGATTGGACAGCAGCTGATCACGTGGGTGTTGCGCGTGAAGAATAAAGGTGGTGGGCAGCACACAACACACAGATTTGACACAAACTTCACTTTGCATATTTATCAGTTTGTGCCAGAGAAGCAGAGTAAAAACCGAATACAAACTAGCATTAGTTTTGTGGTTATTTCTACGGACGCTTATTCTGGAACCTGACTGGAACTTTGTTAGAGACATGGCAGAAGGTACTGATCTTGGATTAGATGTGGCTGACTTAGAAGAGTCAGTGGCTACAGCAGAGACAGTTCTAGAAACCATGCCTAGTCTCACAGAGAATGGGGATTTGGTGGTTAGACCAAAGCAGCGGTTAGCTGGACAGGTTCAAACTGACCAGCAGCAGAAACTGGAGGGTGAATGGGGGTTGGAGGCCTCTGAAACATGCATACCTTCTACCCTCCATGGGCCCCAATTGACCCCGTCTGGGGCCCATTTTGCCCAATGGAGGGAACATAGAATATCAGATGACAAAACTCAACAGCGGTGGGCTCTCAAACAATTGAAGTACTACAGATGATGTTCAGTGCTGTTGGGTTTTGAAATCAACCCCAAAATGTGGGATGGAGGCCCTCCGTGTCTGGAGAACGGTTAGCCCAGGGAGTGTCTAACAGGAGGCCAGTGGCTAATGCACCTGGCCCATATGACAGTCGAGGAAGGCCACTTGGAGAAAGGGTGTCACCATTGGTAGAGATGACTTGTGTTCCCCCCCTACATTATGGGCCTCAGGCGATGGGTCCCGAACTCCAGAAGGAGCTAATAGGCATCAACCACTGGCAGCAACTGGATATGGACTTGCCCCTACAGCCCATTGGGATCCACCAATGCTGAAAGTTTCATTTGACAGGAGTCCTGAGAAGGTAGCTCTTTTCCTCAGTCAACTCCTCAATCACATGGACCGTTATGGTCATATGTATACATCCCAATGGGATAGGGTTATGGCAGTGGTGGCTGCTATGGAGGGAGAAGCATCGGATTGGGTAGCAGACCTGTATGGGGACCATGCCATGGAACTGGGGGACCTGGGGTTGTTTCTGGTGGCTGTACAAAAACGATTTGAGGACACAACCAGGGCGCAACAGGTGGAAGGGGAATTGATGACTACAAAACAGAGAGGACAGTCAGTGATGGAATATATCTGAGAGTATCGGCTTGGCAGGTAAAGTAAGGGGCTGGCCGGAGAGGTTACTTGTTTACCATTTTAAGGCAGGGCTAGATGGGTCGTTACGTCGAGCGTGCATGTGCCGTGGTCTGCCTCATAGATTGGTGGAATGGTTCCAGGCAGCCACCGAATTAGATATGGAGTTTTGGGATGACCATTCCAAATGGGATTGGACCCCGAGGCCACCCAAACCCCTGGGTCGTCCTTACTGGAGTGTTGCACGACAGGGTGACAATTTAACAACCAAGCCAACGTCCACTGTGACAGGAACTCCATTGATAAGACCCCCATTTACATGTTTTTGATGTGGGAAACTGGGACATCGTGCAGCAGACTGCTCAGAGGTGCGTCCACGGACGCCTGCGGACAAGTCCTCCAGTATGCAAAAAAGTACGGCAAGGAAGAGCATGAAATCAAATACTGAACATCCAGGGTGACTCAACAAAGCCTCCCACCGACTCCAAGATGTGAGGACCATGAAATATCTGCGATCCAAACCTCTAGTGGCAGTGATGAGGATGGGGAAGCAGACCCTATGGTAAGTGCGCCAATTAAGCCATTCATTATACCTGTGGTGGTGGGGGTCTCTGACCGGCGTAGACCCGGCACTGCTCTAATAGACTCAGACTGTACCCATTGCCTGATGAAGGAAGTGGTTGCTAGGAGTTAGGAGTAAGGACGAGAGAACTAAAACGACCAATTCAAACAAATGGATGGCTCTTTGTTGGGGGGACGGCAGGCGACATATGTCACCGAAAGTGTAACTTTAGAGATCGGTGAACATAAAGAACATATACATTTTGTAGTGGTCCCTAACATAGCCGAGGAAATCGTATTGTGGTTAGCTTGGCTGGATAAGTGGGGGCCCATGATATGGTGGACTGAGGGATGTCAGAATATCTGATTAGGTTTGGGTCCCCTTCCTCCTCCCCATGAAGAGTCATCACGTAATTTGATGAAGGTGGCAGTAGAGTTGGGCTACCCTGAGGTATACAATGATTTAAAAGAAGTTTTTAGTGAGAAAGAAATGGACATCCTGCCTCTTCATCGGAAGACTGATTGTGGGATAGAAATCCTCCCTGGGGCAACTTTACCGAAGCCACGAAACGCCGCTTGAAGAGCAATTACGCTGGGCGTGGGCTGCAAAGACAATCTTCTAACACGGATTGGAGGGCGGCTGATCACGTGGGTGTTGCGCACAAATAATAAAGGTGGTGGGCGGCACACAACACACAGATTCAACACAAACTTCACTTTGCGTGTTTATCAGTTCGTGCCAGAGAAGCGGAGTAAAAACTGAATACAAACTAGCATTAGTTTCGTGGTTATCTCTACGGACGCTTATTCTGGAGCATGACACTTAAATTTGCTCATATAAACTCATTTCCATTAAATTATTTGTAAAAAAAATCTAAATAGAGCTTGAGAAGAGAATGTAAACAGCATTCTATACCAAATACTTAGTTTCTTCCGTTTGGCTGTCCCACCATTCTTTTTCCTCATAGTTTATTTCCACCTTATCCCATCTTTGAACAAAACTGTACAATGAATCTTATTTATAGAGACTAATGAAGGAAATGGGAATCTGTTGTTCTGTAATATCCATTGAATACCAAACTATATGCAAATAATTCAAATTTACACAACTTACTCCATTTACATAAATTGCATAATAGATGCAAATCATCTGAATATAAGCAGAAATTTGGTCTAGTGTCTGGAGACCAAATATTGCCTGAAGTCATGCAATTAGTTGTCAGCATATGAGATTATTCATAATTTATTATAGCAGAATACATTTTGATACAAACAAAACAACTTCAAATTTTTCCAAAAAAGTACTTATTCAACATAATTATGACTGTCATTATAATATAGTAATATCTATATATCCACAGGCTCCTTCTCTATAGCATAAAGACAAGGAGAAGATTCAAGATGCTGACCATTTAGAGACTTTTGGCCAGAAAATACAGGAAGACGAGATAGCATCTCTTCCACAAATTTTGCAAGCTGTTTTCAAAAGTAAAATCTATAAAAGGTCATAAGACTTGCTGTTGCAATATATTTTCATCACATATATTTTTTGATGAAGTAAGAAATGTCAACCAGTCCAAATTCAATCCATTTTCTGCAATATTGAGAATATTGTTTTATATTGATCTAGTTCAGGGGTGTCAAACTCATGGCATCACAGCATCGTCACATGATGTATTGGGACTTTTTCCCCCTTCGCTAAACCGGGCGTGGGCGTGGCCAGCATGTGACGCATCTGGCCCGTGGGCCGGGAGTTTGACAGCCCTGATCTAGTTTGTGGAAATGATAATTTTTTGGTTTATCTACATAATTAGCCATGTAATTTTTCCTATTAAAAACCTGTGAAACATGACAAATACCTAAGATAATTGCATCTAATACAATGTAAGTTGATTAACTTTCCCTGAAATAAATTGTAGTACCCTCCAAAACAGAAGGTCTAATCTCTCTTTTTTTTAACTCTCTTAATTTTCAGCAAGAAAAATATCCAAGTCTATGTAATCATGTGAATTATTATCTGATCTCTTTACTAAATGTTGATGCCCAATGTTGACAGTTCATCCAGTACAACACAGCTTTATTAAAAAAGTAAGAAGCCTCAGATAATATTAGATTGACTGAAATCAATCAACACAGAGAGAAGATATAATCGAAAAGTATGGAACAGGTTTTGGTAAATATAAATATATTTTTTTATTATTATTTATTCATTAGAATGAAATTTAGCATACTGATCCCCTGGCCAGAGTTATTTCAAACAGAATCAACCCCATGTATTTATTTAGCAATTTATATAGCATTCTATCTTACAAATGCAACTCTGGATGGCTTACAGAAAGTTAAAAATAACAAGCCAAATGCATTTATTTATTTATAACATTTACATGGTTGTCCAAATTTAAAACAGTTCCAACAAGCAAATAGCGTATGTCAGAAATCTAAGCAATGCATTCCATCTTGCAAATCAAAAGCAGATAGACAACCAACTAACAACCAATCAACAGGGCTAATCTCTTGTATTTTGTATTTTACAATAGTTTATAACTCAATAAAAATGTTAAACTCGAAAACAGTGCTAATCTCAAATCCCAGCTGCAAAACTGGAGGGATTCTTTCAAAGTAGCTTATAGAACATGAATATTGATATCTTAGTAAATGAGGTAAGCCTACTGTCTTCTTTCCATGCCTTTAATATATATTGTATAGCTCTTACCTGATGTAAATAAGTGTACTTTTTTAAAAAAAATGCTGCTATAATTGTTGGAGACATTTTCAAATCTTTTTAATGGATTTTAAGCCAATTATTTAGTTAAATATTAGATCTCAAATCAAACTCCAGCACATAAACTTCATTGATTTATGGGCTAGAGAAATCCAGATGCCCACTAAATGGCAGCAAAGAGAAGCTGAGAAGTCTAACTCACACTTATCACAACGTGGTTCTCTGGATTAAATTAACCTAGAAAGCCTTACTTAACAGACTTAATGATGATACACATAATTCTGTAGGTGCATCAGTTGCATTACAGTAGTTTTATATTCAACTACTATAGGATGCATCTTATTTTTCTCTGGTTTTTAGTTAAACTGTTGATATTTCCTCCTACAGAAAATGTATTGTGTGGCACTATTAGAACTGCTATGTTCTTTAGCTGGCTGGGCATTGACTGAGGCGAGACACGGAGGCAGATAACACGTAACATTTATTCCAACTTTAACAGAACAACTATAACGAATGTCTGAGGTAAAAATGCTTCTGACAGCTCCTTAAATACACGGCTGCCAGATAGAACGACCAATCACCAATCACCAACAACTGTGTTCCTAGAGCGGCCTCTAGTGGCACGCCGGAACACTGCACCCCTTTCCGCCAAGTTAGCACACACGTACTCCTGCAAATATGCAGGACGCCGACGATCCCTCTCGGATCGTCGAGGCTCGACTGCACTACCTAGTGGTGTTTGGTCATATCCTACCCTTGCCTGGTCAGACTCTGGAACCCTGGCCTCGCCTTGTGAACGGACCATATCAAACTCTTCTACTGGAGATGCAGGTAAATCTTCGGAGAGATCCCTGTTCCCGGGGATTGGGTATTGAAGCTCCAGCGTGACCTGAGTCCCCGGATCGGCCCTCTGAGCTATCGGTATAGCATTCCCTTGCTCTGGAAGGACACTAGCTGACCACTTAGCCCTCAACTGGTCGATGTGGCGTCGCCACAATCGACCGTCCTCTAATGCCACCCTATAGGAACAAGGCCCCGTTATACTCACCACCTTACCTGGTAGCCACAGGGGATCTCCTGCATAATTCCTAGCATAGACCTGGCTTCCTATGACGTAAGAACGGGGACAGCCTGAAGAATCCAAAGGCTTAACAGGCGTGAACTGTGGGTGTAACCTATCAAGGGTCGTTCTTAAACGCCTGCCCATAAGTAACTCAGCTGGGCTTTTATTAGTGGTAACGCACGGGGTTGTATGCTGCGTTAATAGCAGCTCGTCAATCTTAGCCTGCCAATTTCCCGGGCCCATCTTGGCCAATGCATCCTTCATCGTGCGCACCATGCGCTCGGCCATTCCATTACTGGCCGGATGCCAAGGCGCTATCAGGCTGTGCCTGATTCCTAAACTCGCTAGAAACACCTCGAATCTTGCAGACGTTAGTTGAGGGCCATTATCTGACACTACCACATCAGGAAGCCCGTGGGTAGCGAATAAACTATTCAGACTTTTAATGACAGCCTACGTGGTGGTGGATGACATTAAGCGTACCTCCAACCATTTGGAGAATGCATCCACCACCACCAGAAACATCTGCCCTCCTATGGGACCAGCAAAATCCAGGTGAATACGCGACCAAGGGGCCCCTGGTGTTTCCCATTCCCTGGACGTAGCTTTCGGTGGGGCTGCTCGGGTGGACTGACATGGGGAACATGTAGCTACCCACTCCTCGATGGCCCTATCGATTCCAGGCCACCACACATAACTCCGGGCTAGCGCTTTCATGCGCACAATTCCCGGGTGGCCCCTATGCAATGTTTTCAGGACAGGTAATCTTAATGATGGGGGAATGACCACCCTCTCCCCCCATAACAAACATCCCTTTTGAACTGACAATTCAATATGACGATCTGCAAACGATTTGAACTCAGGGGCAACCCTTCCGGCCACCCCCTCAAAGCCCAAGTGACCACCCTGGACATCAACGTATCCTTAGCAGACTCTTTAGCAATATCAAAAGCGGTAACAGGAAGAGTCCATTCTTCAATGTTGAGGATGGAAGTCGCGGGAGCGGGATCTTCCAGGGTGACAGGTAGTGGGCAGCGGCTTAATGCATCAGCATGAGCCATGTGCTTCCCAGGTCGATGAATTAAAGTGTAATCATAATTTGCAAGGAATACCGTCCATCGTGTCATACGTGGAGACAGTACTTGTGGAGTTTGACGGTCCCTGGCCAATAGTCCTAGAAGAGGCTTATGATCCGTTACTAACTCAAAATGTCGGCCATAAATATAATGATGGAAACGCCTCACTCCAGCGACGGTGGCTAGCGCCTCTTTGTCAATCTGACTATATGAACGTTCAGCAGAGGCCAATGTCCTTGAGAAGAAAGCAATAGGCGCCTCTGAGCCATCTGGCAACTTATGGCTCAGAACGGCGCCCACCCCATAAGGAGAGGCGTCACATGCTAGGACAAGAGGCAAATTTTCGCAGTACTGTGAGAGGACAGCGTTAGATAAAAGCAGGTGCTTGACATCTTGAAAGGCAGACGACTCCCTTCTACCCCATACCCATGGGGCACCCGAGTCCAGCAGGCGATGAAGTGGCTCGGCTACTGATGCTTTGTGCGGAAGGAACACAGCGTAAAAATTTAAAAGGCCGAGGAAAGCCTGCAGTTCCATTTTATTGGTAGGCTCAGGAGCATCCTGGATGGCCTTAGTTTTAGCAGCGGTAGGGTGGATACCTGCTGAATCAATGAGGAATCCAAGAAAGTCTACATGGGGGACTGCAATAGAGCATTTCTCTTTCTTAACTCTGAGTCCTACTTGCTGAAACTTAGATAGCACAGCTCGTACACGTGCAAACAATTCTGGGCGGTTAGCAGCAGAAATCAGCACATCATCAAAATATGGAACAGTTCCAGGGATGCCATGTAGAAGCCGTTCCATTAAACTTTGAAATATTCCGGGGGCGGTGCTAATGCTGAATTGCAGCCGGCGGCAACGGAAAGCACCCCGGTGTGTGATAATGGTTTGGGCTTCAGCAGCTGCCTCATCCACAGGCAACTGCTGGTAAGCCTGGGATAAGTCCAACTTTGCAAAAATAGACCCTCTCCCCATTGAGTGGAGAAGGTGCTGAACTACAGGCACCGGATATGCATTGGAAGGTAATGCACGATTGACAGTGCATTTATAGTCAGCACATAGACGAATAGAGCTGTCTGGCTTGACAGGTGTTACGATGGGGGTTTCCCATCTGGAGTGATCTACTGGTTGTAACACGCCCTGCGAGATCAGCTTATCCAATTCTGCATCTACCTTTGACTTTAGGGCGAACGGCACTCGCCTGGGCTTTAGGCGGATGGGAGCCACTTGGGGATCCAAGTTGAAAGAGATAGGAGTGCCTGTGTAAGTGCCTAATTTTCCATCAAACACGGACGGAAATTCCCGCACCAATGCGTCGCACTCAGGATCGCTCTTAATAGAGTTAATGCCCCCAATTGACAAACCCAGTGGTGAAAAACCAGTCAAGTCCTAGGAGACTCGTGAGGGGTTTCTCGACTACCACCAAGGGCAAACGGCCATTGAACTGCTTGTACTGAATACTAAAATGTCCCTTGCCTATAATAGGAATAGGAGCCCCCTGGTAGTCTGTTAGTGTTAATGGGCAAGGGTTTAAAT
>QLTV01001166.1:3029604-3045077 GCA_003457575.1 Thermophis baileyi | reverse complement strand
TCTATATCTATATCTATATCTATATCTATATCTATATCTATATAAAGATATAGTTGTGTATCGTTGAGTTTAGGAGTCATAGTACCAGAGCTTAATCAAGTGTCTAAGTAACACTGCTAGAAGCCCTCCTTAACAATATTATCACTAAATAAGGTGATAATGGAGAAGAAGAATTGCTTGGGGTGACAAAGTTTTAGGATCTATTGGCTGGGTAGAGATTCCATAAAACTAATCTATGGAAAGGGGCTAGTTCAACCTTCAATCCTTTGCCCAATGCAGGAACCCAATGCATCTCTCATATAGTTGCCCAGCCTTTACCTGCATCTATTTAGCACCTCCCTGATCTGTTTGCCTTTGCTCAAGGTAAAGCTTGAATCCAACTCTTGTACAAAGTAGTTTTCATATATGTTCTACTGCCAGTTTTCATTATCAAGGAGAAAAAGGAAGGCTGGAAGGCTCCCATTCTAGATGAAGAGAGGTGGCAGAATGAATCATCCTTTAGGCAAGCTGGAGCAAGAACAATATAATTGTCTTGCAGCATAGCTTGCAGTGTTTTTGGTGGGGTGGTGATCTTGCTCTTTAATTATGTGTTTATTATGGCTTGTAGTAGACTAGCAAGTCTTTTGCAGCATTCACCTATGTTCTGGCACAAGCCTGGAAAATACTGACTCATAGGCATTATCCATCTTGTCCAGGATCCAGGACAATTTCATACTGGGTGTATAATTTCCAGGAATGCAATACTACAATGCATTGTTGTTGTTGAAGGGTAAGATTCTTCCAGCCCAGCCTCTTGGCTCTCTCAACTAATTGCAATAAATATAAGTGTCTCAAAAAAAAAAAAAAGATTACTCTATGTGCCTCCTTCTTTCAGCTGCTTGGTTTTCCTACAGAGTTACCATTTTTGGATCAATTGCAAAGAGTTTTGTGTGGCATATACTGGACATAGCCTCAATATTTTGTAGAGAAAGAAGGCAATTCTTGAGTTTTTGAAGCCCCTATTAACCAGCCTTGAAACAACCTGCATTGGCTACCTGTCTATTTCAGATTTTAGTGTGTAAAATCCTTATTTAGCATCCTCAAACAAATGAAGATCTCGGTTCCTTGAAGAATTGTTCTACCTGAACCTGTTCTATTCTTGGTCCAGTGCCTGCTGATACTGCACTTTCTTCCATTGCTTTTGGAGTGCTAGTATGCTCAGAGCTGGACACCTTGACACTTCCATTTTAATTTCCCACTATGTAATTAACAGAGCATATGGATCAAAATCAGTAAAAGTGACAGGAAGCAATGTGTCAAAAGTATGGAAAGGCTAGGCCATTATGTGCTTGGGAAATGAGGATAGAAAGCCAGTGAAGGGGATTAGAACTGCAAGTGAATAAATATGGTAGCAGAGAGTTGGATGGATGTGAGTGAAAGTACAGCACCTAGCAATAACACTTAGACTTATATACCACCCCATAGTGCTTTACAGCACTCTCTGGGCAGTTTACAATGTAAACATTATTTGCACATTACCCCCAACAATCTGGGTCATTTTACTGACCTCAGAAGGATCAAAGGTTTAGTCAACCCATCAGGATCGAACACCAGACTGTGGGCAGAGTTAGCACGCAATACTGCACTCTAACCACTGTGCCACCATGGCTCCTATCATATCAGTGGCTCCTATCCTAATATCAGTGGAGTCATGGAAAACAAAGGAAGAGAGCGCCCATTGAAAGAGTGATTAGCTGGGCAGGAAGAGAACCAACTGAACTATCATATTTAGAGAAGAAAGGATATCAACCCCAAGCTTTCCCAACTTTTGGCTCTGCTAGCTGAGAAGGACATTTGTAAATCTACCAGTGACAAGGAAGTCAACCTGGGGAAGACTCATGACTGGTCCAACTGGATTGTTTTCTTCTTTTTGAATAAACTCTGCACCTTAGGGCTGTGATGAATGGGAGCACAATGGGTTTGTGATGGTGAGTGATGAATAAGTGATGAATAAGGAAGTTGCAACCAAACATAAGAAATAATTATTTTCATTTGTTACAATGCCTTTAGGCTCAACCAACAGAGGCACCAGAACACACAGTAGCTGATTTTTTGAACTACAGTCAGTTAAAAATGAGAAGCAACAGAGTTCCGTTAGCTCCAATAACAGACGCATATACATTTATTTAGAAATAGGGTCACAAATTACCTTCCTACTTCCCTAGAAGTGATACAAATGTTTTTGATAGTATTCTGTTCTTCATGCTTCAAGTGGCCTTCTGTTCTTGTTTTGAAGTGTTATGGGTTTTGCATGTTTGATTTGTTTATTTGTAAAACCATTGCAAAGAAGGAAAAATTCCATGACTATCTCACCAGCCAACCAATCACTGCTGCAATGAGCCTGTTTTGAGGCCAAATTGGAAATAGGAGTGTCATTTGGTTTTGATTGAGATTGGGGTTGTGTCAAATTTTATTTCTATACTACCTGTACCCGGCCACGTGTTGCTGTGGCTCAGTCTGGTGATCACCCATGTTGTAATTTTGTTCAGGACACAATTCGACATCGAACGAAGCAGCAGCAGATCGATTTGGTGATGACATTCCCAATTGATTGAGAACTTTGTTTGCGATTTCTAAGCAAAAATCTTCAATCATTATCAATGCTTAGTTGTAGAATTCTGCTGTGCAATGCATGTTCATATTTGAATTTTCCTTGTGTATTCGACGGAAAATATCTTCAGCCATGTGCGATTTATATTGGAAATGTGGAAATCGTAAATGGATCGTAAATCAGAAACATTGAAATGGAATCGTAACATACTTAGTATAGTGTGTGTTGCTTTTACGTCCAACAGATGGCACTGTTTGTCACAAAAAACATGTTGTTACCTGTCACAGGTGTGGCATCTATATAATATAGGTATATAAAAACACGCGCGTATTCGAATACAACGTTGTGTCAAAATTTCAAAGCAATCGGTGAAGAACTTTCGGAGATTTAAGATTTTGAACAAATGAACATTTACATTTTTATTTATATAGAAAGATAGATATAGATATTGATAGAAGATAGAAGATAGAAGATGAGTTATTATGAGTGAATTTCCATTGTGAACAGTGGCTAATTTACTTTCCATAAAAATTCCATCTTTCAAGTACTCCTCTCTCTCTCTCTCTCTCTCACTTAGACACAAAGTTGAAGAGATCGTATCAAGGATCAGATGATACAGATTCAGCAGATTATCAGCCTTAGTACTGGCAAGTACTGACTCAGCTAGCAATCAATAGGAGTGGGTTCAGGAGAAGTCAGTTGATGAGGATCCTGATTCCAGCCAAACCTTTTTAGGAAGAGTATTGAGAAGATGGCTAACCTATAGCTCCAGGAGCAGATTATCTGGACCACTTCCAGTGAGGACTCAGACCTGGTCATAGTACCAAGAAAAATATTGATCATTCTGGTCAATTTGGCAGGCTTGAGATGAGGGTTGGTGTAGGAGATTGGGAGTGGGAGGCACACACTGTTACAGTGGTTCTCCTTTTTCTGGAGCTGATTTCAATCAGTATTGATGGGGTGGGTATGGAGCCCTGCTTTGTAATGAGGAATGCCTCAGAGATCTACTCTTTCCCTTGTGATAGAGAATCAGTTGAGAGGAGTTTTGATATCACAGTGTTTTCCCAAGGAGGCAGTAAATCTCATCAAAGAGAAGCCTAGATTAAGAGACCTCACAGTCCCAGGCTGAATGGGAGAAGAGGGGAAAGATGTTCAGGGTAGCCACATTCCAGAATTTCTCAGGATAGATCTAGTTAGACGATTATAGCCTTAGTTTGGCAAGATTTTGTCCATTAAGTGTAAGCAATAAAAGATTGGACTTAATTGGATTTCTCTGTGTTGTTTTGGGGCTTGAGCTTGACACCCCACTCTTATTTAACATCTAGATAGAAGCTGCTGGGTTAAGTCATTCATCCACATGTAGTATGGCATCGTAAGTCTGTTATTTGTGGGACCACCTTTGTCTAATTATTTCTGCCATCGTATAAGATCAGGGAGGGTAGGCATGATCTAGAACTCACCAATTAAACAGAATCCCAGAGCTGGGCCTTCTCTTTCACTGCTCCCAATTTCTGGAATATCATCCCTCCTGAAAGGTTGACTGGCTCCATTCTTGTCTTCCTTTAGGAAAGCACTAAAAACCCACCTTTTCAGACCCTTTTAGGAAATGATAACATATCTGTTATCTTTAACATAGAATTTTAGATCTCTACTCAGTACATTTTACCATGAGCCAGGAACCTGTAATTACAAAACTGATGAAAATTGAAAACATCACAGCCATGTTGGCTGAATGCCCTTGAAAAATATTATCAACAATTAATGATAAACTCTTGGTTTGCTGTCACTGTTTCTACCTTGTATTGCAATATAGCAGTAGAGGATAAACATGTTCTTTGTGTCAATACTCCTATAGCATTAAGAGGACTTGGAGTTCTTATCTGGTAATGTTCAAGGACTGCAAATTAACAAAACAGCCCAGCGGCCTGTGTAGAAATGGGATCCAAACACTTTCATTAATAGCCCAAGCTTCTGGCTTTGAAGCACTGTGGCATTCTTGCTAAATAAAAGGAAAATAATATAAAAAGCATATATGCTTTTAGCTGAAAAAGATTTTGCTGGTAGCTTTTACCTCATCATAGCCCTTATGAATAACGCTGAGGGTTGGGTACTGTGTAGCATTAAAGAGGTAAGATCTTTGTATTGTTGATTTTCAATTTGAGCAGAAGTAGAGTTTGAACACTTTTGCAAGGTTGATTTTTCTTATTTAAAGCATCTCACATGAGCCAATGTTGACCTCTATTCACCCTTGCCAACATATGGACTTGACTGTCATGGGATCATTACAAGAGTCATTGGAACTCATGTGAGTTCTGACTTCCCAATCCCTTTTTCACCTAGCCTCTTGGAACAAGACATATCCACAAAATAACATTGGTAATGCACCCCCTGCCTCAAAGCAAGACATTGATACCAACAACGTTACCAAAAGAATCTTGACATTCAAAAGCAACCTGGGAATGCAATCGCCTCTCCTGCCCCCCCCCTCCCCAAAAGAGAAACCAGGAACATTAACTGAATTGCTCAATTGGGAATATTTCTAGAGAAGTTAGTTCCCTCCTCGTGCTTGTCATCTATTTGTTTATGATGCTCTAAAACTAAGTGGTGCTTTAAACTCAAGCTGAACTGTATTCTTCCCTTAGAATGGATTTCAGTGCTAATGAGCTACACCACCACCATTGCATCTGATCTATAGAACAGAGTCTCCCCAAAGATAGCCCTACTGGTTTTTTTGGAGGCCCTACTGGTTTTATCCCAGGTACTGGGGCTGGGATGTTGGTTATGGGAGCTCTAGCATATTAGATAGTGTTTGTTTTTCTTTTGTTGGATTTTGTGGAATGCTTTTGTTTTTATTCTGTTTGCTTTGCTACCCAGACTTTCATTGGATAGATGAGTAACCTATAAATTCATTAAATAAATAAATGACCTTTAATTAGAACAATGAGATTTTGCCTGCTTTATTAGCAGAGAGGAACAATTATATTCACTTGCTATCCTTGAAACACCATTCAGGCTTGACATGCTGGAATATTTGCTTCTGTGCAGTAATTATTACTGTGTTTCCCTGAAAATAAGACCTAACCAGAAAATAAGCCCTAATGCTTTTTTTGGAGCAAAATTTGTAGTAACAATTTATAGACAGTACATCTATCTTGCCTTGATGTTTTCTTTCTGATGCACTCACTATGGGAGCATACAGCATACAATCAAACATGGATTTATATATTTGGCATTATCTGCTTTTTATGTTATTTTTAGAACATTTTAATATTTGAAGGCATGTTTTCATCTGCCCAGGGATTTCAATTATTGGATAACTTAGAAAATAAATGAATAAATAGATCAATGAATCAATTGCCTTTGAAGCTGCTAGTCCTAAAAAAAATAGAATAATAAAATCTTTTAGGAATGCACTTCCTTAATCAGCAAACCAAAGTCAGAATCAAATTAATACTAAATTGGAGAGCACCAAAATATTACCACAATAGCAACATCAACCACAACAACTACAACTTGTGACTTAAAGGTTTTACCCTTTTTATGACACGAGAGATTCACAAGCGAATCATTGGACCTAATTTCCTGTGTTGGGTTTTCAGGGTATGCAAGTTACTAAATTTTATCTGGATTGGCTAATCCTCCTTGAGGAAGTCTCAAGAAGGCAGAAGATTCCTCAGTATATTTTAAGCAGGGGCATCATGGGGTGAGCCAACATGCTTCCCTTTACAGCAGGGCTGTCAAACTCCCAGGCCGGATGTGTCACGCACTGGCCACGCCCACGCCTGGTTTAGCGAAGGGGGAAAAAGTCCCAATATGTCACATGACGCCACCGTGACATGAGTTTGAAACCCCTGCTTTACAGAGAGAGACTCTGCCACCTCTGCAGGGTTAATTGCCTAAACTCTTGCATATCAGTACATATTGGACATGCAGAATAGCCACTGGTAAGTAATCCTTAATATTAAACATGCTTCTGATTGGTGGTTTACTAGGAAGAAAGAGGAGTTCAAGGTCTATCAAGGTAGCACACAGGCACAGTTTTACCTTTGCTGAGAGGTAATCGCATTCTGGGAGACTGACCCCAGCTAGAGCTTTAGAAAAGGGACATCTGAAGATTTAAAAAAAAACAGGTGAAAAAACGTAAAAGTATTCATGGCTAGCACTTAATCATGCTAGTAAAAATTAAAACCCTGCCCAAGTTGAATGTTCTATTTGAAATGGCACTGATTGTAATCTCAGACAAAACCTTGTAGGACTGACAAAGAACAGCAAAGAGGTTCATATGGGGGAAAAACAAGACAGTATGATCAGGGGTGGGTTCCAACTTACCTCGCTGCCGCTTTGCTCCCTCCCACGCCGCCTGGGCGCACCTCGTGGGCGCATGCGCATGCGCAGTAACAAAAAATCCAAAAAAACAAAAACAAAGCCGAAAAAAAGATGGCGACCGCATGCACAGTGCCGGAACTCGGCTTCTGCACATGGTCAGAAGGGGGGGGGATTCTCCAAAGGGCCAAAGGGGGGGGGGGGGAAATAAAAAAAATAAAATAATTTTTTTTGAATTTTTTTTTAAAAAAAGATGGCGGTACCCATGGACCGGCACCGACTGATCCGGTTTGGTGATGTCATTGTGATTTGCCCAACTGCTACCAGGTCGGGCAAATCGGTCCGAACCGGGAGGAACCCACCCCTGAGTATGATTTAAAATTTTGCAAGATTGAAAAGTAAGAGGTGGTGCTTAATGGACCTGTAAAAAAGATTTTAAAAATTTGATACAAATGCATTCATTCAGAAAATTTTAAAGATTAAAGTCCAAGTGAAACCAGTTGCTAGTGGACAGACAATTTGAAAAAAGTTATGGAACTTTGTTTTTGTATATGACAACTGCACATTATGTGCTCAAAAGTGGAAAGATTGGATGCTATCCACAACGGAGGAATGGTGTTGAAAATGATGAAACTTGCATAGATGGCTAAATTAACTGATTTCATTAGAGAAAAGACAATATGTACATTTATGGCTGACTGGGAATCCCTTGCAGACATTTTGCATGAAACGGGAAAACGTGCACTTATGATGCGTGGTGGCAATGATTAGGAAAAGTACGCTTTTTTACAAGCATAAGAGAAGGATATAACTGTAATCATACTTGTATTTGCTACAAAGGAAAAGGGAAGCTTCGGCACTTTTAAGCACTTAAGCAATAAGTACTTAGACTTATATACCACCTTACAGTGCTTTACAGCCCTCTCTAAGCGGTTCACAGAGTCAGCATATTGCCCCCAACAATCTGGGTCCTCATTTTACCCACCTTGGAAGGATGGAAGGCTGAGTCAACCTTGAGCCGGTGAGCTTTGAACTGCCGAACTGCAGCTAGCAGTCAGCTGAAGTAGCCTGCAGTACTGCACTCTAACCACTGCGCCACCTCGGCTCTTATTTTGCTTTTTCTTTATCTTTCTTTGTTCTGTTTATTCTGTATTCATTTCTGTTAGTTTCTATATGTTCTTTAATAAACACACAGGCACACCAGGGGTGGGTTCTAACTTACCTCGCTGCTGGTTCGCTTCCTCCTGCGCCGCGTCTCATGGCCGCGCACGTGCTTTGCGTGCTCGCACATGTGCAGTGCAAAAAAATTAACCCCCCCCAAAAGCCAAAAACAAGATGGCGATGCATGCACAGTGCCGGAAACTCGGCTTCTGCGCATGCGCAGAAGAAGAAAAAATGGGAAAAAATTCCCAAAAAATTAAAAAAAAAGATGGTGGCGTCCATGGACTGGCACCAACTGAACCGGCTCCGTGACGTCATCGTGATGTCACCAGCAGGCCGCTACCAGTTCGGGCGAACCGGTCCAAACTGGGAGGAACCCACCTCTGAGGCAGAGAGAGAGAGAGAGAGAGAGAGAGAGAGAGAGAGAGAGAGAGAGAGAGAGAGAGAGAGAGAAACAGACAGACAGACAGACAGACAGACAGACAGACAGACAGACAAAGAGTTTGCAGTCAGCAGTTGGGGAAGAAAATGGAAAGGAAAGGGAGAACATATTGCTAACAATATTTCCACAATTTTTGTATGTATGTTTTCTTCATGCTCAGTAGTACAGTAGTTTCTTTTTGTGCTAGTCAGCTGTTATTATTCAATGTAGACTTTGCTTTTCCTTTGCATTTCATTATTCTAATAATAAAAGTATCTTTTTCTTTATAAAAAAATAGGAAAATCTGGAATGGCACAGTTGTCTATGGTTGAAATTTATCCACATAATACACATTACTTCAGTATGCACACCTATGTTTTCATATTTATGAACATCTGCTGGCTGGGTTCATAAAAACATGATAAAATCTGTAGTGAGGATAATAAAACAAAGTTGCTTTCCTTCCCCTCCCCCCCCAAATATTACAAATAATCTATATTTGATCTTATCACAATTAGGCAAGTTTAGGTAACATTCAAAGGCAATGCCTGGGCTTCCATATCATCCCAACCAGGGGTGGGTTCCAACTTACCTCGCTGCCAGTTCGCTCCTTCCCATGCCGCGTGGGCGCGCCTCATGGGCGCATGTGCGCTTTGCGTGCGCGCGCATGCGCAGTAACAAAAAATCTGGAGAAAAAAAAACAAAGCCAAAAAAAAGATGGCGACCGCATGCACAGAGCAGAAAGTCAGCTTCTGAGCATACACAGAAGAAAAAAAAAAATTCGGAAAAAAAAATCGGAAAAAATTCAAAAAAAAATTCAAAAAAAAAAAGATGGCGGCCCCCACGGACCGGCACCGACTGATCCGGTTCGGTGATGTCATCGTGACATCACCAGCGGGCCACTACCAGTTCGGGTGAGCTGGTCCGAACTGGGAGGAACCCACCCCTGATCCAAACCCTGCAAATATCCAGTTATTGAGGACAGCCTGAGTGTTGTGTTTGTAGCTTGCAACCCTAGGATTCAGGAAGAGACTGATGGAACAGTCTCCACATTTGCCAATCCAATTCTCAGACTCTTTTAAGTGTTGACATTTTGAACACTTGTCCAGTTTTAAGCTATGTGTAGATGTATGCTGGCTTTGGAGATTAAAGCATCCCCAACAGATGGCAGCCTAACCTCTGCTGAACACCTACAGAGAAGTTACCACCTCTCTGGGTTCCACTCTCAAAAAGTTTTTTCTATCGTTCGGTTGGAATTTCTTGTAACTAAATCCTTTACTCCATGTCGTGCATTCTGAAGACAAGAAAGTAAGTCTTGACCTCTCGTGTGACAACTTTTCAGATATTTGAGAAGTGCTACCATTTGCTCCCTCAATCTTCTCAAATTCCACGTGTCAACTCCTTCACAGAACTGTTCTTCGGAGCTATCCACCATTTCCTGAGCACCAGAAAACCATAGGGATATAAAATTTGCTCTCCCTATTGCCAATCCCTTTCCTGCATGAGATTGATGAATTTCAAGGGTTTTGTTTTGCTCTCTTCCTACCAAATGTCACCATTGGCAGCAGTCCTATTACTCAGAATAACAGAGTTGGAAGGAACCTTGGAGGTCTTGTAGTCCAACCCCCTGCTCAAGCAGGAGATCCAGAGAAGTGGCTGTCCAGTTTCTTATTAAAAGCCTCCAGTGATGAAGCACCCTTCTTCATGTGGGATGGAGTTAGGGATGAGGAGAATGTGGGCTTTAAAGGATAGATAGACTGGCGAGTTTATTTTAGACATATGTCAAGGTAGCGCAGTGGTTAGAGTGCAGCACTGCAGGCTACTTCAGCTGACTGCTAGCTGCAGTTCGGCGGTTCAAATCTCACAGGCTCAAGATTGACTCAGCCTTCCATCCTTCTGAGGTGGGTAAAATGAGGACCCAGATTGTTGGGGGCAATATGCTAACTCTGTAAAACGTTTAGAGAGGGCTGTAAAGCACTATGAAGCGGTATATAAGTCTAAGTGCTATTGCTATTGCTATGTCAAAACTTCCTTGGGGTTTTTGCCCAATTAACCAAGGGGGAGGGGGCTGCCTGCACTAACCTAAATAGGAGCTAGGCTGACCTACATGTTAGGAGTCATCAGACTGCCTCACCAACAGAATAGCTGGGAAAACGGGATTAAAAGGAAAATGCTATTTTAAGACCAGAACAGCTGAACGTATCTTAAATTTGCCTCAGGTATGTGCTGAGCTTCAGATGAAAGGAACACCATGAGGGCAAAGGCAATGAAAAAAAGATTTTGGGTATTGTTTCAATGTTACATGAAGAAATAGTCCTCTGGACAACATTCTGTGTTTCTGTTTCTTTGAATCTTTTTAAAATGTGGACCCTTGAACTGGATACAGTATTGGGAGGAGTGGGGGGGGTGTTAACCAAAGAGAAGCAGAATAAAATGGAATAATTATTTCCAATTCTAGGGGGATGTAGCATTTAGGAAACACTGCTATTAGTGCCTTAGATGACAATTTCTATCAACTGTAATCTGCATGGCCAATGATAAAGATTATGGCAGTTGTAGTCCAAAGCTGCTGAAGCACTAGGTTGCCTAACTCTGTGATATCTTGGTCACATTGTTTACCATAGCATGCTATGTATGGGTCGGTGGAGAGGAGGAGCAGTCAGAAATTTATGACGAAATACGTCTTCTCAAACTTGAATAAAGGTAGTCCTCGACTTATGACCATAATTGAGCCCAAAATTTCTGCTATGAACCCTGAGGCATCCCACATAATAGGGACTGAGGACGGGACTCTCCTACCAATCATCACCAACTGGAATCTGTCCTGAAGAGCCTAGCCAGCACAACATTGTACCACCCACCCTCAGTCCTCTAAACTGATCAAGATGGGTACCATGGTTGATAAGCCACCAAGAGGTCATGTAAGGCAAGGATGGATGCACAGTCCTATCTCATTTGTGGGAATCCAAAAGCATGACGAATGCCATTTCCACCTCACATCTGGGTCTGAATCCTGACCGAAAAGGAACCAAATAATCCACTTCAGCCAGGTCCCTCTGAAACTATTGTGTTACCACCTTCTCTGCCATCTTCCACTAGAAAGAGGGAGGTGAGATTGTTCAGTATGGAAGGATCTAGTGAGGTCTTCTTGAGGAAGGGGCAAACCAAGGCCTCCTTAGGAGGTAAAGAAACAACCCCACCACCCAAAGAAGAATTGCCAGAATCCACTCACACAACACATCCAAAGAAGAAATGACAGAAGCCACTCACACAACACATACACACACACACACACACTTTAATAAGCCAGGAGGAATCTAAAGAGTAGGTGGCTGAGCCCATAGTTCTGTCCACTTTTTCAGGTTCAACAGGTTCAAACAATTCCCAAATAACTGGGCAAGACACACCTGGCTCAACCCACGCATCTCCTCTGGGCCTTTGACAAGCGCAGTGTCCATTCTGGAACAAATCTGAGTGACCTTATCCAACAGAAGGTATGCAAATTCCTCTGCACATCTCTGTAAGAGGTTCTCTGCACCCCCTTTAACCAAGAGGGCACGTATCAACCAAAACAGGGCTGTGGAGCAGCAATTTGAGGATGCAATGAGGTCGGAAGTAGGCCTTAATAGTGGCTCTAATCTGTGTTTGGTCAAATTTGCCCTTTGTTGAATGCCAGCAATGCTTAGATGCCTCCTCTTCTGTTTTATCTCACCCAGTGCCTCCATACCCCATAGGGAGTGTCAGCTTCACCAGAGGAGAGAGATTGCATAAGCACAATTCTATCCAAGGCCTCAGCTATCCCCTTATTCCAAGTGGCAACCAAGGTTTCAAAGGTCTGTGCAACAGACCAACAGGGGCAACTCCCAGTTTCCCATAGACCTCGTCAAGTCCAGTATTTGCCAGGGGAAAACCACTCTAATGGGTCCAGCTTCCCTGCGGTGGATAGTGGCTCTAAAGAATCCTATAGAAATCAGGCATGCGAGAAGGCAGAAATCTTTTCGTTCGTGGCTGAGAAACAGCACGGAAAGAAGCCACCGCTGGCTGAGCGGGCTGGCAAGAGAGCGCCAGCGTGCCAGAGGCTTCCATTGACGACAAAAATCTCTGGCCCGCCCCTTGACTTTTCCTTAGCCAATCAGACCGCCAGTTTGGGTCGAGCCTCCTTCAAGCCTTCCCCTGCTTTTACTGTGATAACCTCCCCGGCAGTCATGTGATGGGGATATAGTACTACGCGAGGAGAGCTAAAGGACACATCACCCTCTGGATTGCTGGTCGCACGTCGGAACTCCCTTCGCCTGTTGGCGACTGCCAGGGACGACGTTTGCCATCCTGTCAATCTTCTTGGGGGAAACGTTGGGTTTTTGTTTTTTTTAAATAGCTGCATTTTTTCCTCATTCCCCCCCCCCTTTAAATGCCAGGAGGAGTGGCTGCCGGTCGGGATCTTTTTTTCCCCGTTGCTTTGGGGGTAATTTAAAGTTTGGCGGGGTGTTTCTTCCCCCCCACTTTCCAGACTCGCCCGCATTCCGGGGGTCGAGAAACAGAGAAAGTTCAGGTAAGGAGGAAAGGACACGATCCCGCCTCTTCACGCAATGGGAGGGCGCGACTGGAGAGAGGACGGGGCCGGCGGGTGACGAGGGTGAGAAGAGGAACCCGCAAGGGGGAAGAAGAAGGCGGCGGCGAGAAAGAAAGAGAAGCGGGCGGCTGTAGTGAAGGAATCCGACCCGCGTGCATGTGTGTGAGCACACTGTGTAGAAGCCGCGTTACGCGGGAAGGGAACGAGCTGCTCGCGGATCTCCCGGGTCATTGGAGAGGAGCGGGGCCGATCGGTTAGCCAGCCTCTGGTGTGTGTGTGTGGGGGGGGCGGGCTTTGGTTTTCAGGATGCTAAACAAGTGGACGGAAGAAGGACGGGCGAAAAACCCGCCTTTGCTCCAGGACATGGAGGCCAAGACGGCGGCGTTCTCTGCGCGCGAAGTTGTTTGTCATAAAGGAGGGGAACGGGGAGGGGGGTGGGTGGGAGAGATTACGGAGGAGCCCCCTTCTCCCCCGCTCTGAAGGACACGATCCGCCATCTAAACGCGCAGACGGCTCTCTGATCGATCGGAGCGGCCAAGTTCCGAAGAATGTAACCATAAAAAGGGAAAAAAAAAAAAAAAAAAAAAAAAAAAAAAAAAAAAAAAAAAAGGCGATTTCCCACCATATGTTCAGGCGGAGCTTTGATAGAGAAAACTCGTTTTCGTCAGGCGGGAGTAAACTCTGGGAGTCGCTGTGCCGGAGCTCGGTGCGGTGACTGTCGCCTCCCCTTCGGCAGCAAAAAACAACAACAACAGGCAGGTACTTTTCCATTTCTTCTGTTAATCCAGGACGTGAGAAGGCCGGTTTTCAATGCCACCTGACAAGGTCTCAGATCTGCCACTTGTGCTGTTGTGTGCAAATGCTCCCTGGCCTTTTGGTTCCCTTTTGGACTTAAAAGCAGCTCAGAAGAGGTTCTGCTTGATGTCAAAGCTGGGCTGCTGTCTTTTTTTAAACCCCCCCCCATTTCTTCAATATCCCCTGGAGGGCTACAGAAACGCAGGCTGCAGGCAGCGTGCGTGAGCACAACGGAGAGAAATTAATCGGTGCTTTTGGTAGCGCTGAATATGGAAGCCATATGGAGGTGTTTGACTACATCTCCCATCATTCCTGCCAAGACAGGGCTGCTGGGGGCTGAAAATGATGGGAAGTGAAGGTATCTGTTGGGTGTCTTCTTTGAGGCAGGCTGGCCCATGCCAACCATAAAAACCCAGAAATTGCTGGGTTAAGTCTTAAGAAGCAACTAACTAGTTGTGACATTGTAATGTTTAAATGGATGGATTTGTAGCAATGATAGTAGCAAAGCAGAAGGTCTTTTTGATAAGACCTGTTATGGGATTTGAAAGTTTTCAATCTGCCATCAACACTGTTCACTTGCCCAGGAAAAAAATCCTTCTTTTTGGGGAGCTAATAATAGAATTCTCTTATAATAGAGTTATCTCTTTACTATACAGCATACCTCAAATGCTATTTGAGGACTGGGTATATCCAATAACCCAGTTATTCTCCAAAGAGTCTTTTTTTGGGGGGGTGGGTGTACATTTTCTGGAGAAAGTATAGGATTGTTTCCTATTTGGAAGCTGTTCATTTCGTGTGTGTGTGTGTGTGTGTGTGTGTGTGTGTGTGTGTGTGTGTGTGTGTGTGTGTGTGTGTGTGTGTGTGTGTGCGCGCGCGCGCACGCGTGCGCGCGCACACACATGAAAGAGAAAGCTGTATATACTATACAATACCATCTGAAAACCACCCATTTATTTTTCCTCATGTCAGAGAGAGAGAGAGAGAGAGAGCTTTCAAGAATGTAGGGGAAAACCCAACTCCTATTATTTTTCACAAATGTTGCCAAGGCAAAGACTTATTTTTGTCCCCCTCTCCGTTGATCTTCTCCAGTCTTGCCCTTCCACATACAGTTTGTATCTTCATCCTTCATCCAGTATGGCCATTGGCCAAGGATTGGAATGAGGTGTAATCTCCATATTCAGAGGGCAGCAGTTTGGAGAAGGTCTCTTTGCACCTGGCCGGACAGCACTCAAGGTGCTCTTGTTCTGAATTGCAGGAAGATTTCCCCTTGTTCCTTGCAACATTTTTTGCTGTGGAAACTTTGTGACTTACATCATTTTTACCTTATGGGAAATCACAACTTGGAATGCAAGAACATTAAATGAATTAACCAATATAAGTGTGTGTGTGTGTGTGTGTGTGTGTGTGTGTGTGTACACCGGACTCCTTTTGGAAGGTAATAGTGAGAAAGTAATCTAGAGCAGGAACAGGAGGAGGCAGCTGCGTGTTTTGTTCTGTTCTGTTCTGGCTGTTGTGATAATGCTGAAAAAGAGAGAGGGGGGAGGGAGGCAGAGAGAGAGAGAGAGAGAGAGAGAGAGAGGAGAGAGGAGAGAGAGAGAAAAGACTGCTAGAGA
>QLTV01001166.1:3001487-3029548 GCA_003457575.1 Thermophis baileyi | reverse complement strand
GAGAGAGGAGAGAGAGAGAGATGGCTGCTGGGTTACTTTCGGTCATTACAAACTTCAGAGTCCAAAGGAAGGGAGTGGGCAAGAGAGAATAGCACCAGGGAAACGGAGTTCAGTCCCTTTCTTTAATACCTGCTGTGTAAAGCTGAGGCCAGGTTTTAAAAAAACATTTGCCTAAACTGCAGCGTAATTTCATACGGCTGTCCTCCATCTCTTCTCCCTTCTTTTCTTCCCCACTGCAATGAATCTCAGAGCTTTCCTCCACATTGCCAGCTGGATAGATGAGCATATAGACAGATTCGGGACTGCATGTGTGTGTGACCAGCATGAATGACCAAACCTCGGGTAGTTTGGCCAGAGCTGCAGATTAAAGCTTATAAATGTTGGTACCGTAAAGCAAAATCTTCAGAAAAGAATAAAGGAATGGGTATCTTTTCAAGTCAATTAACTTCAGGCAAGGAAAGGGATCTCAGTCCCTTACTTCCCAGCCGTGTCCCATTCCTAGCAGAAGTGTAGATGAAGCTAGGAAATCCTGAAAATTATAAAACAAGCTTGACAACTGCTTTGAACTTGAATCAGTGTGTCCTTATGGTTCTTTTGCTTTAAGAATCAGAACTCCTACTTTACTGCCCATCCAGCCAAGTGTGACAGGTTATGTGCTGTAAATTACAAAGTGCAAAATAATGCAATAAGCTTAGGAAATGACCTATGATGGGCAGTAAAGGGACTGAGATAGTGCTTGGAGAGGGAGAAAATAGCAATAGCTATAGCAATGGCACTTAGACTTATATACCGCTTTACAGTGCTTTACAGCCCTCTCTAAGCGGTTCACAGAGTCAGCATATTGCCCCCAACAATCTGGGTCCTCATTTTACCCACCTCGGAAGGATGGAAGGCTGAGTCAACCTGAGCCTGGTGAGACTTGAACTGCCAAATTGCAGTCAGCCGGCAGTCAGCAGAAGTAGCCTGCAGTGCTGCACTCTAACCACTGCGCCACGGAGGCTCCTTAAAGGTGGGAACCCATCCTTTAATATTTAAACCTTCTAAGAGGCCTGCAGTGTTTTCAGTGGCCATGAGATATACAAAAGAATTCTTCTCCTTGAAAAAATTAAGCAGATGGTATCATGTCCAGTTGTTACCATGTTATATAGAGATGCACCCTTATGTTGACATTGTAGAAGAACCACGTTAGTCTGTGGTAGTGAAAATTGGGATCTAGTAGCCTTTCCCCCCCCCAATTGCAGCAATACATTTTATTAAAGGGCATTTCATGAGTTCACTTCATGGGATGCATGAAGTAATTAATTAATATATGGAAATTATCGTCTGATGCTACTAAAGGTTTGTTTTTGTGAAACAGCAGTCCCCAATCTTTTTGGCACCAGAGATAGGTTTTGTGGAAGACAGTTTTTCCACAGACCCAGGAGGGGGGGGGAGGAGCGTGCAAAGTTCCCTCGTGTGCACAGTTTCGCTCACCCGCTGCTCACCTCCAGCTGTACGGCCCGGTTCCTAACAGGCCATGGACTGGTATCGGTCCACAGCCCCGGGGTTGGGGACCCCTGCTGTAAAACATACGACCAGCCAAAATTAACAGTTCTGAAAGACCTGAGTATTTCCTAAGCTGGAATGCCTTTCTTGCAGCTATATATTTACACTTCCCTAAGAGGAGAGACAGCAAAGGCTTTTATTAGGAGATACTACATAGTATACATTCATTCATTCATTCATTCATTCATTCATTCATTCATTCATTCATTCATTCATTCTTGACCCAGCATGAACAGCAGGGTGTACTGTATGATTCAGATTCAAATGCATCTTTTTCAAATGTTCATATGATACCAAGTTGAACAGTGCCCAAGTTTGTTTCTAGAGTGTTTTGCATCACACAGACTGTGAGTTGAAATCTCTGGTTAACCACATAGTTCAGTGAATGAATTTGAGCCTGTCACAATTTCTCCATCGCTCTGCCATATAGGGTTATTGATCACACCAGAGCACTCAAAGATTTGTTGCCCGGCCTTGAGATACATCAGTACCTAACACTGGATTATTGTAGGCCTTGCTCAAAATACATATAGTATATGCTCTAGTTTCATTTTTGTGGATTAGATCTGAGTTCCTCTTCTGTGTTGTATTCTAGATTATCATCTGGAGGTTTTTGTTTTTGGCAGAACTATCAAACCTTACAATGTGAGGATAATCAAGAGCACAGTGCTTCTTGCTGTAAAAGGAAAAGAAATGACAGAGAGTGAGCAGGTTTGTGCAAGTAGTCCTTGACTTATGACCACAATTGAACCCAAAATTTATGTTGTTAAGTGAGACATTTTTAAAGTGAATTTTGCTCCATTTTACAACCTTTCTTGCCACAATTGTTAAGTGAATCACTGTGTGAAGTTTCTGAAAGATGCCCTAATTAATTAACTGCAGTTGTTAAGTTAATAACACGGTTGTTAAGTGAATCTGGCTTCTCCATTGACTTTGCTTGTCAGAAGGTCGCAAAAGGTGATCACATGACCTCAGGTCACTGCAACCGTCATAAATATGAATCAATTGCCAAGCATCTGAATCTTGATCAGATGGCCATGGGGATGCTGCAACAGTTGTAAGTGTGAAAAATAGTCATAAGTCACTTTTTTTCAGTGTGGTTGTAACTTTGAATGGTCACTAAACGAACCGTTGTAAGTCGAGGACTACCTGTATATTCAAAGAAGTCTGAGAAAACTCAGCCTCTATGGTGTGTGCACATCTATGGATACAGCTAGGGAGGGACTTCCAATAGAATCTAAAGCACCAAGGATTAATTGTGGAGGACAATTACTCCCAATGTAATACTTTGCACAGTGTCTCTATATGATAATATAATAAGAAGTAATGAGTACACAATTGTGTATGTGTGTTGTATTGCTTCTTACTCCTTTTGACTGCTTTTAAGCATCAGACATAGTTCATCTACCCCAAGAATGCAGAAATCATTGATTGGCCCCTCCATTGGCTCTCCCTTCTGTCACCAGCTAAGTATACAAATAAATTCAGACTGTGCACTCCTGGCATATTAAAAAGGAATTCTGATAGGTCCAGAATTGCTTCTACAAAGAAATTCCTTATAAATATACCTCTGTACACGATTAGGACCCATTCTCAGGGCAGCCTAATGTGCAGATGGTTGGGTGCCTGAATGGCACATGTGTATCAGTGCCAGAAGGAACACTAATCAATGCTACTCTCTTTAACCTAGTTTTGTTTGTGGGACTGGCCCACAGAGCCCATAATCTCTAGTCAGCATCATTGGCTGTTTTGTTTAACAGCCAACTCACCACGGCCAACTCGCCACAAGACAATTTGCTACGGCCAACTTGCCACAGGACAACTTGCTGCAGGACAAAAGTTACATAATATCGAAGAAATGATGAATCATTTCATTAAAGAAAGGAGGACAAATTGAAATGTGAATGACAAAAATTAAAATAATTAAATATAATTGTTGAGTTATCCCGCGGTTAGTTGTCCCACGGCAAGTTGACCACAGGGAGTTGGCTGTGGTGAGTTGTCCCATTCTGGGCTAGAAAGAAGGAGATTGTGAGCTCTAGTCCCACTTTAGGCATGAAAGATAGGTGGATAACTTAGGTCCAGTCCCTCTCTCTCAACCCAATTCACCTCACAGGATTTTTGTTGTGGGGAAAATAGGAAGAGGAAGGAGTATTAGGTATGTTAGCTGCCTTGAGTTATTTATTAAGATAATGAAGGTGGGATTATAAATACATAAAATAAACCATTCTGGATGGAGAGAAAAATGAATCAGGATGGGGAAGGCTACCTTTCAGTTAAGGAGAGTGGAGCTCAAATTTCTCCAATCCAAACAAGTCCAACACTGACTGCTGGAGCATACTAGCTTCTGGATTAATGTTTTCCCTATATAAAAACAGTGGCAATGGTATATTATGTTCTGAGTTTCTTGGAATTTCTGAGCCACAGCATTCCAGTGAATTTGGGCAAAGACCAGTGTAGAAAGTACATACGCTTACGCTCCACTCTGGGTTATACCAAATGTAAACAAGTATCTACACATTATATCTGGGCAATTGGTCCCGTCAGGAAAGCAGAGATTTATGGGATTGTTTTGCATCAAAGAGAAAAGAGATGTTGGCAGCTCTAGAATGCAGTTGTCAGCATATCCACAGCTGCTTAAAAAACACCAAATAAGCTAATGATGCTTGCAGTGACATAGCATTCCCTTGTAATGCTCTCAGCTCCTCCTAGAATGACAAGCAGATCAGTTTTTGCATAGCTTTCTACATTCTTCTCTGAATGTCGAGTCCAAAATGCAGCAATACAATTCCTGTCCTTTTAATATTTAGTTGCTGACCTAAACTGACAACTGTTCTTTGGAACAGAGTAACGTTTGTCTTCCTAAGCTTGTCTTAAGGTTGGTGAGAAAGCAACATAGGATAACAGCCCAGCAGAAACTTCGAGACTATTATGAGTAGGGAAATGAGTTTTTCCTTAGACATGGCTCCTTTTCAGTGACAGCAGAGAGGAATCTATTCTCTATTAAACCAGAACCAGTTTCAATTGGCGAGAGAGCAGATTTCAATAAATGAAAATATAGATTCTCTCCTATGCCTAGAATTGTAATATTATCTCTTATTAGGTTTGGAGAATTTCAAATCAAAGAAGAAATTTGCTCACTTTAATAAGAGACTAAATAAACATAGTCATCGTATTGTTCCTTTTTCTAGTAAATATGGAAAGTGCAACAAAGGAATAAGAAATAATAAGACAAATATTGAAACCATAGATAAGAAACAGAAAAACAAACAGCTAAATCTATTTTACACCAACACTCTTACATACTATCTCTTATGTTTCTATCCATGGAAACCATTCTGGTTTCTGCATCTATGCAGCATTTTGTATGTTGCCTTTTGTCTTTGGTCTCCTCACCTCATTGTTTCTGAGGATATTATCAACTCCAGAGAACCACAATTTTCTTGGTCTCTCTCTTTATCTCCATTCACTTTTTCTTCCTATTTTTCAATTGATCATTGTTCATTTTCCTTATATGACAAACAACTTCAACGTACTTCTTTACTATTGGCCACTGATTTCTGGTGTTCACTTACCCCTTCATTCTTGATCCTAGGTCTTCTTGCTTTACTACACACACACTTCTTTGATATCCCATTTTCATTGTCTTCAGATTACTTTTAAATTTCTCCTGACATTCTGAATTCTCACTTCCCTCTTACAAACTAAGCAGGTGTACCCTCCTATACACAACCGCCTCCCTTTTTTCCCCAACAAGCATTTGTGCTTTGCAACAGATCACACATTATTCACAGCTTTTCCTTCAGCATTTACATGCCTTAAAATTTGTCTACTTTTTATTTTTTTTAGCAAGCATACTACCAAGATATACAAAGTCATCTATTTACCTTTTCACAGTTTACATATAACTTGCATTTGCATTCCCGCAGTATCCAGAATTGAACCTGCACTGAATGACTGCTTTGATGGGAAAGGGAAGTGGCTTAAAACCCTGCATCCTTTTACTAAACTCTGCATCATAGGGTAGTATGTTTATCCTAAGTTCGTGTTTCTAGAGCAAGATAGTCCTGGGGGCTCCCGCTGATATGGTAAATGAAAGACGAAGAATAGCTGAGCTTTAATTAGAAAGCATACTTTTCATTCAGAGAGTCGGGTAGTATTCCATTTGCCCTCTCATATATCTTACTAATATCACATTCTACAGAAACGCTGAACTTCGCTATCATTCTTGATTCTATTTTAAATGAGAGAAGGGAACTCCTTCTCCAGCTCAGATTTCTCCAGATGTGTTGGACATGCCAACCAGTGTAAGAAGATGAAGCCAAAACATCTGGAGGCACCCAGTTGAGGAAGCTTAAAATTTTACAAAGAAACTTTCTATCTTCTTTGCTTTCTCTACTCTTCTGCTGAGCTCTGCATTTTTTATGGGCATACCGGTATACTTCCCTTCTCCAGTGTACATCTCTTCATTGGTTGCATGGCAGCTTGGATGTGCCATTGTTTCCTACAGTAGATCCTGTGATCACAATACAAAACAGAGGGTCTAAAGTCACAACACATTTAACCTTGCTTTTAGCACTTCTAATTCAATCCTTCCATTTAGAAATGGAGAAAATTATGCTGTAAGAGTCTCTAGCTCTGGATAGAATAGTGTCAGTAAAATATCAAGAAGAGATGCTCCTATTTAAATATTTGGAGCTGAGGAGATTAAAGTTGGGAAAATATTGGCCAGTTATACATTCCCTAAACATTTGGGGATTTTGGTTTGGCTTGCCCTATTCCAGTTTTGTCACTACAAATTCTGGTATAGCCTAGTCAATGGATAAGCTGAAAAATATATGTAATGTTTCACTTCATATGCCCACAAAACCTAAGCAAGGAGTTATCCCAAGGAGCAAAGTTAGTTTATTGCCACATCATTCCCTAATGGTCAAAGGGAAAAACTCACAAGACTAAAATCCCACCAGCATCCTTCATCGCTAATAAGCAATTATTTGTCTTTTCATGACATCAGATCTGCTCCATGAAGAGGCTGAATGGCACTTCTAATCTTGGATGTGAGTGTGCTGCCTAATCCTAGATCCGATTGCAGCCTTGGAACTAGGCCAAACGGTGATGCTGTATAATAGTTACTTATTTGTTTATAAATATTGTGTCCCCTGCAGAAAGGGAATTAATGTTAATATAAAAAGGAAGAAATCAAATATATTTTACTGTATTATATTTTAGAGTGTATTTTCTGTTTAATTATTTTAATTTTATTTTTGGCTACTCTGTGTAACGTACCACTGGAATGATCAGAAAAAATTTACCCAATAAATAATAATTACATAATTTTTAAAAGCACAGTCTAAAAGCATCAGGATATTACAAACAGTTCCAATCCAGAAAATTACAGCTTCAAAAAAAGCAAAAATAAAAATGCTGAACTCCCTCTCCCTGCTGCCCAAGTCAAATAGTTCTACCTTTTCTAAAAGAAAGAGCAAAGCAATTTGCTGGGCTCTTTGTGGGTGGGCTAGAATAGCTTTCTGGTATGATTTGAACTTGGGTCCCTCTGGATTCACTTAAATCACTTTAACTAAAAGCAGAGAACACGTCTCTTCTCAAGTTCTGATTTGTTTGGCTAAATATCATGTTTCTGGAATAGCCAGTGTGCCCAAAGTATTGGAAGAACTTAGTTTCATCTTGAACTGACCAGAAATGGTCAGAAGAACAACGGTGCAGAAAACCGAAACCAAATGGGAATGCCTTCCAGTTCTATCATTTGCAATCGTTGTGGCTTTTTTTGCATTTTACACAAATCAAGTTTTCCAGAGGGAGAAAGATATTTGTACAGTATGTCCAATTTGTGGGCTTGTTCACAGTGTATTGGTAGACCTGGCTTTTCTTTCTTGAGTAAATTCAAGTACCAGTTTTTATAAACTGACGCAATACTTGCCTACCTAGTCATCTACTTGTCAAAGAATGAATTATTCGATTAAATATAAATTCAACGGTAGATTTTTTAAAAGCATTCAAATTGATTATTACCGGGTACAGTGTAATGGGAATGCCAATGTACCAGCATCAAACAGCCTGAACAAATATACAAATATTCTCCCAGTTCCAAACATGCAGATAGAACATTTACCATAGTAGTGATTTAACTAAAGCTTAGGTTAATTAAGTTTAGTGAATAAATGGATTAAAGTTGCAATCCAATGTACATATACTGGGAATGGGTCCCAAAAGACCTCTGTCTGAGTGAGACACATCTAGGATTATGAGATAATGTTTTTGGAACCAAGGAGAACATTTTGAAGTATTCGCTGCCAATGTAACTGGCTTGCTTTGGCTCTAAACATTCAAATCAGTGTTGTGAAGAATTAATTTTGCTGTTCAAACTTTTTATGGGCTAGTCACACAACATGGGCTCTAACGTTTGCTGGAACTTCCTGCTATTCTATATATGTATATATTCTATATACATAAATGTCTGTTAAACAAAAAGAGAAGCCTGGCATTTGTGTTTAAAGTGTGCAACGGTAGGCCGATTAGTGCTTTTTCTTCCAAACTATCTCCACTCCAGATCATTCAAAAAGCTCTATCTCAGAGAAATGTACTTGTACTCTGTTGGATGTCCTGTGGAATGTTAACAGATGGGTCCTGATGGAGTAAGTGAAAAATATCTCTTGCTAAATTACTCATTTATCTTGTATGTGTTTCCTTCAAGTGGGATGAAGCAAAGATTGGGAAGTTAAGTATGCAAAATAAATTGTATCATTTATGTGAATATGATGTCCCTTTCTTTGGACAACATTGTGGCAAAGTGGTCATAGCAGCAATAGCAAAAGACCACGTTAAAAATAACGCGAAAATTCAGGTTTGCTGTTTCTTTTAGGGTAGACTACAGGCTTTTTATTACAACGCAACTTCTCTAACTCTTGTCTGTCTCCCTGCACGCCTTGCAAATGCAGACTCAATAACTTGCCTCTACAACCATCATAGCTTCCGTAAAAACATATATATTCTTCAGTGTGTTCATAAAATCCTTTGTTCAACCAGTTCAAAGTTGACTAGGACGAAAACATGAGCAATGGTTGGTTGGAGACATTTTCAGCTTATGCTTCCATCTGAACGTAACAAATGCCTGTGTGAATTCTGCTTTGATGAGTAGAATGGATGTCTGTGAGTGATTTTTTTTCTCTCCCTTGAATGCTGGGCTTTGTAGAGATGCTGAAGTTGAATGAATTGATGGATGGCAGCACTCAGCCGACTGGATTGGTTGCAAGGCTTTGAAATCCAAAACCTGAATGAAGGACTAATTCTAAACCAAATTTAGAAATGGAACGTGGTTTTGATCATTCTAAGGCAGTGTTTGCAAATGATAAATATTCAGTAATGCAGGCAGCGCCATTTAACAGTGACCAAATGTTGCAAAGGAGAGTTAAAAAAAAAAAGAATGTATTTTTTTTGTCCATAATCTTTACTTATTTATTGGAGAGGGGAGCTGGCACGGCAAAAAAAACAGATTCCACCTCTAGAAATATGGTAACTGAGGAATCCTGCTTGGTTCAAAACCTTATAAGGACCAGCACTGAAGATATTAATGCTAAAAGCTTGATTCATTAATCTAAGGAAGGAAAATTGCCATGGTATATTTGCTGTTGAAGACCAGCCAATATTTTTAGCTCCTGCAATTCTGAACCTTGCTTTTACACAGTAATTAGCCTATATTTGTATATATGTGAAAGAATAAAAATTGCAGCGGATAGAAAACTGCTTCCTAAGGGATAAATGCTCTATTTTATAAAGAAATTCAGGGATGGGAGAAAAACTCAGTATTCTTTCCCCTCCCCCTCTGCGTATTCTTTAACTTTATTTGTAGGATTAATGGCTAAAAATATAGAACTCTTTATCTTTTTGCCAGCAAACATTTGAAAAGAAAGCTGTTGTAAATCTACAGTCGCCAATGTATAGTTATGAAATGGTTTGGGGAGATAATTCTTTTGTAAGCATGCGGTGCAATCTTGAAGAAAGCTTTCAAGCACTCAAGAAATCCTCTTGGGTGATACAAACTAGATCAAAACATGTAGCAACATGTGCTGCACTCTGTAAGCATTCTAAATAAAGCTATAGGGTTTCAGCGTGTTGAGATGAACAATTACTTCTGGTTTCCGACTGTCAATGTTTGTGTTTCCCACATTCAGGTTTTCACTCGTTTGGTACATGCTGGTGGGACACGTGTAAAGAGATTATCCAGGAATGGTGGATCACTTGCTTCCTGCGGATGAATCTTTCTCATCCACCAGGCCCTCAATTGGATACTTTGGGGACATGACAGCTGTTGGGAGGTCATACCAAATGCTGCCTTCCCCAGTGTCTGAAGATGACAGTGATTCCTCAAGTTTTTGTTCTTGTTCGAGCCCAGATTCACAGGTTCTAGGCTCCAGCTATGGGAGTTCATCAAGTGCTGAGAATCAGGACAGTATCTTGGACTACTTGTTGTCCCAGGCATCTCTGGGGAATGGCCATGCTTCTTGGTGGGATAAAAGGAGATTTCAGCCCATTGTGAAGGAGGAGAATTTTAGAATGCCAGAGTTCACAGTGGAGATGGAAGATTCCGGACCATTCCAGCCTACCCTTGAGGAGATAGAGGAGTTTTTGGAAGAAAACATGGAGTTTGATCTCAAAGAAGGACCTAAGAGTGAGACCAAAGACATGAGAGCTTGCAGCCAAATCACTGTAGCTTCCATACAGCAAAAAGACCAGATGGTACCAAGTGTTACTTTAAAAGACAGTAAAAATGAACAATCAAATGGTGCAATGGAAGGCAGCCATACATCTAACGGAGCAGTGCCCCTTGATGGAGGGATACCAGTCATGCTCCAGATCCAGCCAGTTCAAGTTAAGCAACCGTCAGATGTGAGCCCAAGTTCACAAGGATCAGTGCAAGAAAACATTAAAATTGCACAGCTCTTGGTCAACATCCAAGGGCAAACTTTTGCACTGGTGCCACAACTTGTTCAATCATCCAACTTGAACTCATCTTCCAAATTTGTCCGCATAGCTCCAGTTCCAATAGCTGCAAAACCTATTGGTCCAGGAGGTACAATCCAGGGTCAAACTGGAGTCATCATGGGTCAAAAGTTTCAAAAGAATCCTGCAGCAGAACTCATTAAAATGCACAAATGTACTTTTCCTGGATGTACCAAGATGTACACTAAAAGCAGCCATTTGAAAGCCCATCTAAGAAGGCACACAGGGGAAAAACCCTTTGCATGTACTTGGCCTGGCTGTGGATGGAGGTTAGTACTGTCAATTTGGTGGCTGAATCTGATTCATAAATTCTACTGCGCATCTAATGAACAAAGTAATTAGAGCATGTTCCCTTAAAATTTGGTAACTTTCCAGAAAAAAACTGTATTTATATAACAGGACATTGGCCTTTATAAAAATACTCAGTGGTATCCCATTTGTAAAAGATAAGTCAGACTTGACAGAGCAAGTTTGAATGCCATTGAATCAATCACAGTTTGCTTTTTTTGCAAACTGTTTTAGTAAAGCTTAGATACCCCGTATAGTTCAGCAGGAAAAGACACCTTTTGCATTCAGAAATTCCAAGGTTCATTCTTGTCTACTCCACTTAAGAGGTCTGATAGCAACTGCGGGGAGTGATTTGTATTAGAGAGACCATGTTCCTATCTACTGTATCTAGTATCATCAATTCAAAAGACCAGACTAAGTAGTGATATGCAAAACACATCAATTTAGAAGTGATGTAAGTCAGCTTCCTATATTTCACCCATTACAATTCGTAAACTCTTGATTGTGATTCCAAAATCCCTTTTAGCACTCAGATCAAAGGATATCTCTATTATGTAAATAGCTTAATTTCCTTCAGAAATAAACACAACACAAATGCAGTTATACATTCTCAGATAAGGAGAAACTTCTTAACAGTAAGGACAATTTACTGGTGGAATAGCTTGCCTTCCGAAGTTGTGGGTGCTTCATCACTGGAGGTTTTTAAGAAGAGACTGGACAGCAACCTGTCTGAAATGGTATAGGGTCTTCTGCTCGAGCAGGGGGTTGGACTAGAAGACCTCCAAGGTCCCTTCCAGTCCTACTCTGATTGAAATCTGGTTTCTGAAAATAGACTCTCTTAAAAATCTAAGATATAAATGACAAATATTTTCTACTATGGGTAGCCACAAGTGTGATCTTCCAGTAGTTTCAGATAGTTTGTTTGTGTGTGAGTTTATAAATGTATGTTTGCATACAGAGAGATTGATTCAAATTAATATACATTTTTTTCACGATAAGGAAAGGTTAGGGTTATAACTCCTAAATCTGTAGATAAACAGAATTTAAACTTCCATGACCCCCAGTTGTTACTGCCAATAGTTAAAAGATAGTAGGAGTTTGAGGTCAAATATTCAGGATTGGTCACTTGTAAAAGCATGATACCAGGTAAACCCAAGACAATTTCTTGAATGTTGAAATGTGAAAAAAAAAATCAGAATTAGTGATATGAATTCCTGCCTTGCATGGTATAAAGGTTCTCTCCTCTGATTCTTTTTTTTTGGGTGTGTGTGTGTGTGGATTGGTGTCTATTAATGACAGGGTTTAATATAAACATTTGTAATATTTATTTTCCATTATGTAAAACATACTGTGACTAATATCTTCCTGGCAAACATCTTAAAGAGAAAGAGAATAATAATAGAAATAACTTTGCAGCATCACCAATGGAGCTGCATCCTGCCAGGTCTACTGACTTTAGCTAGGTTTGATTCACTAAGCTTGGGCTACTCTGGAATATCACCCTGTATCTTCCTGGGCAACCATTGCCTCTTGAGTATCCACACAGAACCAGAGGCCTCCTGAATCTTAGATGGCTGAGGGATCTGCTTAAGGTACTAAGCTAGAAGCCAGGAGACTGTGAGTTCAAGTCCCACTTTAGCCATGAAAGCCAGCTGGGTGACCTTGGGCCAATCACTCACTCTCAGCCCAACCCACCTCACAGGGTGGTTGTTTTGGGGAAAATAGGAAGAAGGAGTATTAAGTATGTTTGCTACCTTGAGATATTTGTAAAAATAATAAAGGCAGGATATAAATTAGATGATAGATAGATAGATAGATGGATAGATAGATAGATAGATAGATAGATAGATAGATAGATAGATAGATAAAACAAACAAACAAATGTAATCTAAGTCCCCAGAAACAAGAATACATGAGGTTGCCTTGTCAAAGGTGCTGAGAATTATCTGTTAGGTGTTTCACTTTGTTTTAATTCCTTATGCCAAAAATATCCATTTGCCATGGGGCACAACAGTCTCCTTCTACCCCCAGCTTGGAGGTTGGGGACTAATTTACGGACTCCCTAAAGAACATTTGGAGATAGGAATTTCCCCAGGATCTTTTTTTTTGCTTCCAATTCTTTGTATAGCAGGATGTGCAAAATATTTAATAATGCTTTAGTAGGCATGGTAGGCTGTTTCCCTGACTCTCAGAACATGGCAGTTGAGTATTTACTAAATAGGGCCCTTTTCCAGATATTTTGGATGTGCGTTAGAATGTTGGATTTATGTAGAGTTGGGCAAACTGAGGTCTCAAGGCTAAATGTAGCCCTGAGGCCATTCTGTCTGGCCCTCAAGAATTTGATCACCAAAACTGCCAAAAATTGTGCCATAGTGTCCCACCATTTTGAGATGGGAAAGGTGGAAAATTATATGTAATAAGCTTAATGGTTTAAACAACAGCTACTCCCTTCAACCCTCACTCTCCCCTCACCTCAGAAATCTTACCTTATGGTCCTCACTATCCTCCTTCCAATTTAAGTGCACCCCCCCGACCCCCGAGCTACTCTGTGCTCTGAAATTTGTTTGTATATTTGTATTTATGGATACTTGTCTTTGGGCAAATATAGACTGGCTAACCAGAATTCAGAAATAGTGCCCCGAATCAACCAGATCAGTGGCCCTTCTTCAAAAACAAAGGGGAAGGGAACATTTAAAATGGCTTGTGGACTAGATATGTCAGAAGGTGTGCAGACCTAAAAAGAAGAAGAAGAAGAAAAAAAACAGTGGCAAATGAATCTCAATGCTATAGGACTTAGTAATATCATTGCTTCATATTCCTTTGTGAACTACAGATTCTATGTCTATGGAGATTCTCAGTCATTTTGGTCATGGTTGTCCCAAAGGTGCTTTTTCAAGAGGCAACTGGACTTTCTGGTTTTTCTTTCGAGACATTTCGCTTCTCATCCAAGAAGCTTATTAGATGAGAAGCGAAACGTCTCGAAAGAAAAACCAGAAAATGCAGTTGCCTCTTGAAAAAGCACCTTTGGGACAGATTCCATGCTTCACTTTACTCTTCTGTATCGCTCCCAGGTATAACTGAGCACATCTCTCCCCTCTTGTTTCAGCAAATATAGCTCAAGTGCATGATTGGTATGATGGAAGCCCACCAGAAGGGTAGTGTCATCCCTCCAAGATAGACCAGATCAGGAAGCCAAAGTCATGCATGCAAATACTTACTTTTATTACAAGATTATAGTAACAGAAGCTTTCAAATCTGAATGGACTCCCCCCCCCACTCCCTTTATTTTTGTGAGAACGATAGAGAGCCTTGTCTGAGATGCTTTCTCACAATTATAGTTCTGGCTCAGACTCAGAATTCTTTTATCTGACCATTATCTTGGTTGCAGCTCTTCCTTCTGTTCCTCAAGGCTATTCCTTTTCCCCCATTACATTTAGTGGTTCAACTTGTTAAAGACACAAATCAACCAAGTGATTTAAGAATTGCTTTTAAGTTAAGGATTAAGTCTGGGGTCCCCAACCCCTGGTTTGCGGCATGCCAGAAATTGGGCCATGCAAACAAACAAAGCCCCATCCATGTATGTGTGAGATGCAGGCAGCATGTGAAACCATACCACCACCACCCGGTCCTCAGAAAAGCCTCTCTCCACGAACGAAACTGGTCCCTGGTGCCCAAAAAGTTGGGGGCCACTGGATTAAGTGATACATAGGGTAAAGCTGCCATTGTCAAGAAGCTAATCTTAGATGTTTCTCCAGGTTTTTCCTTCTGGCTGGACAAATGCACTCAAGAAAGTCATATGCCTCCGATCTAATCCCACATGAATTTGGGTATGATCCCAATCCATATGTTTGCCACTAGAATTCGTTGCTATACAAAAGAAGGGAAGTTGCTGCATTTTTCCTTCAAATGTTCCTCCCTTTGGGGACAGATCTCTGCTTTCTCAACATCAATTGAATGTTCTTCTTGAACATCAAAGTCAGATTGTCAAATTGACTGAGCCAGCTGAGCTTAGAATTACACAGCTTTCTTTTATCAGCAGGTTATGTTTACTTCTTTGGAGTTCGAAGAGAGAGCAAGACCTCCTAAGACTGGAACAAATATATCTGAAGCCTCTGTTTTTTTCCAGATTTTTAAAAATGCTTCTGGTATTTTTCTCCCTTTCTTTCTTCTTTACATCAGGTTGAGTAGACATTTTTTCCAAGTAAATACACTTAAGATTATTGGGAAGCTTGAAAAATGTCACACAAGAAGAATATATATACCAGAGGTCCACAAACCATTACTGGTTTCAGTATAGAAGCATTAGCATTTCTGGTTGGGGATAGTAAGTGTGGGTTCCAAGGGCAATGATCTGGAGTTCAGAAAAAAAGGGAAAGTCCAGAGCAGAGCTCTGAATAGAGGCTGGCTATTTACTCAAAGTGTGTATCTTTGAAAACAAACAGAACTGCTAAGAAGAATGAAAAGTTTGTGCGTTATTTTTCTTGTTTGAAAATCAAATACATACACAAATATAGCCAGCTTTGTTTTTTTTTTAAAATTGTTTGGTTTCATTGGTAATTCCTTCCTTTTATTAATTATCAGTGCAGGTAGTCCTTGATCTACAGCAATTCATTTAGTGACCATTCAAAGTTACAATAGCACAGAAAAAAGTGACTCATAACTGTTTTTCACACTTACGACTATTGCAGAATCCCCATGATCAAAATTCAGACGCTTGGCAACTGACTCGTATTTCTGACGGTTGCAGTGTCCCAAGGTCATGTGATCACTTTTGGCAACCTTCTGACAAGCAAAGTCAATGGGGAAGCCAGGTTAATTTAACAAATGTATTACTAACTTAACAACTGCAGTGATTCACTTAGCAAATGCAGCAAGAAAGTTCGTAAAATGGGGCAAAATTCACTTAACAACTGCCTTTGCTTAGCAACAGAAATTTTGGGCTCAGTTGTGGTCGTAAGTCAAGGACTACCTGTATCATTGCTCCATTTAGTTCAGCATTGTCTATAGCAGCTTTGCACAACCTGGTTTTCTTTCAATGTGGTTGGGCATGTTATAATCAAACATTATAACTGATAACATACCAAGTTATAATATCATAGTCTGCACTGATATTTCTGAGATTACAAATGCCTCCTCCCCCCATACAGTCTTCAGAAACTTCAATTTTAATTGCTCATGATCAGACTTACAGCCCTTCTATAAGGATACTGCACCAGAATTAAATTCTTATTCCCTGTCCCTGTCCCAAGTAACTCATTATCTTTTCCAGAATCAGTAGTCCATGGGTTCCAGCATCAAGTGAGCCCTTAACCAAACTGCAGTATAAGTTCTAGAGAAAAGGGTTGAATGACAGCTTGGTAGATGTTAGCATACCTCAGCCTGGCACTGAGTCTCCTCTAGCTAACCCTAACCCTAACCCATTTTTTCAGAAGTATGAGGTGAAAAAAAACAGCAGAAGAGCAAATAGGTAGATGGAAGAGATGAGTTCAGTATTTCCCAACCATAGGAACTTCAGACTTCAACTCCCAGAATTCCCTAGCCAGCATGGTTGGCTGCATTAGATTTTTCCTGCTTCTGAAATGAATTTGGACTGTACTACCTCCAATTCTGTTTGTGCCTTACCCTCTTTGCTACATAGGAAAAAAAAATAATAAAGCTGCTCTTGTCACCATTCTCTGAGCTTAATATCAGCCCCACTTTCTTTCTCACCCCCACTGAGCAAGCCCAGGGTAACACAGAGCTGAACAGAAGAATGAAGGAAATCCAAAACAGATAGGTGCAAGATTGATGATCCCATTTCCTGATGTGTTTTAGATCTCAGAGTTCTTCTTCAACATCTCATTGGTACTAGAACAAGAAACACTCTGAAAAGTACAAAAGTACAAAAGGCCCTTTGTCTCTGCTTTTCTGAAGAGCCCAGCTTTTCTTATTTAAATCTTGAGCCAGGCAAGGCATCTGGTAGCAGCTTTGTTAGGGAATGGAAGGATTGATGTGTTTGAGTCTTTGTGTGTGTGTTTTCCTTTTCTTAGCAGCGCCACTCCTGATCAGAATACTTGCTCACCAACCCAAAGAACCTGGATGTTTTATATTTATTTATTACATTTATATGCTACCCTTTTCACTGTTTCGAGTGGCCTGGATGGCCTACAATAGTATAAAAGCATAGATACAAAAGCATTAAAATTTAAGTTTGACAGCAAATAAATAAAAGATGAAAATCAAGGAAGTGGATGGTACGGGGGAAGGGTGGTGGTGATGGGATTTTGTTTCTCACTCAATCAACCACTTCTAGCATAGGGGGCCCCCATCACGGGCCCAAGCCAACCGGCAGAGGCACGTTTTAAGGCCCTTCCAGAAGGCCAGAGGGGTGGGGATGGATCTCACCTCTGGTGGCAAGACATTCTCAAGGGCGGGAGGCCATGACAGAGAAGACTGTTCTCCTTGATCCTGCTAGATGAAATTCCTCGGCCGACAGAATCCAGAAAGGGTCTCTTTTGTTGATGCTAGTGGGGTGGGCTAATCCCATTGGAGCAAGACAGTGTTCAGGAAACATCAGGAAATCTGATATCAGTCTGTGAGGTGATCTACTACTTTCTTCCACCTTTTTAGGGTCTTGTGTGAGCAGGGCCTCTTTTTGCTTTCAGTATTTTGCCTGTGCCAGCAGCAGCAACAGCAGCCCTGTTTCTGCAGATTGTGGAGATCTGTCTTATGAAGTGATATATACACTCAGGTAGCACATCACCTCCTAACTGTATACAGTATTGCAACCTCTCAACATGGGAAATGTCCTACATTCAGGAGCCATTTCTCCAACTGAAAGGATTAGGGCAGAGGTGGGTTTCTCCCGGTTCACACCGGTTCTATAGAACCGGTAGTAAACCGGTGGTGATGTCATGGAGCCGGTTCTCTCGGTGCCGGTCCGTGGACGCCGCCATCTTTTTTTTTTTTTGGATTTTTTTTGGGGGGGGGGGGATTTTTTGCTGGTTTTTGCTTCTGCGCATGCGCAGAAGCCAAGTTTTCGGCACTGTGCATGCGCGGCTGCATGAGGAAGCGAACCAGCGGCAAAGTAAATTAGAACCCACCCCTGGATTAGGGTACTGGGTACTGGAAGAGACACCCTGGATGAATAGATAAAATTGCTCTGACAAAATGTAAAACAGCTTCCTCTATTCTTACAGTATATACACTCTAGCCCAGCCAGGGTTCTAACTTGGGAAAGCTTACAAGGTAGTAAAACGTTGTATGTCATGGTTACGATTATTCTGGGCAAAGCAGTTGTTTTAAGCTAACTCCTTTGCTAGCCCTGATTAATTTTTAATTGCGTTGATAGTTTTTGTAATCATTGTACCATTATGGGGTTCTTAAACAGGAGTTACATGAAACAACCTCCTTTCCAGAGAAACAATTTCCCGTGATTTCTTTCCCCATGTAATTTTTTTAAAGGATCCAACTGATTTTATTGCCACAAAAAAAGCACTAGGCAAATATAAAACGCAAGAGATAAGTAAATGGGTAGAAGATTGGTACTGAAAGTGATAGAATTAACAATATATGAATTCTGTTTTCAAAAATTCAGCTTGGAATTTGTTGTAGTTCACATACCTAAATTCAGTTCCATGATTGCAAATTTATAGATGTAAAGACTATAGATTTATAGTCCTTGGATCTTCAAAGATATCAGCGATTCCTTCAGAAGATTAGATATATGTCTATGAGAGTCCTGTTCAATTTCATAGGAAAGTTGAATTAAAAATACTAAAAATTTGGAACTCCTTCCAAAATTATTTTGGGACAGATGTTTTTGTACAGATGCAGCATAGAATCTTGTTCTTCCACTATTTGTTACTACTGCCCTATAAGATATCTGTAAGGAATGTTAATGTTAATTGTGCTCTTCAGTTGTTCTTAAATTGTGTTCTTGGAGAACTGGTGACTTCAGTGGACTTTCTGGCAGTTAACTCTGCCAATAGCAACTAACATAATGATTAATACTAAATACTCTTTCTGGAGTAATAGGGTTTATATCTACTTTAGACATCAGATTCTTTACTCTAATGCAGCTCTGCTAACTGAATATCATTAGGAGAAATAATTGACTCTCCAGATCAGTCAAATGCCTTGGAGTTGATCCAAGAGATGCACAAAAACCTTTTTAGATTGATTCACAGATCTGAAATTGATTACTTATTGCTTCCCTATTCCTAGAAAAATGACACCAGCGTCTTCTGAGAAGAGTAGCTCAGAGAATCAAGGCAACTTTCAAACTAATCTTCAATTAGCATATTTAATAGCACTAAATCCTTTGCTTGGGAGCTCCTGCTGCTACTATTCAAAAGCTTGTGCTGCAAAGCTGTCTTTTTATCCTCAACATATACATTTCCTATCAAGAAAAAGGCAAAAGAAGTGGTCAGGAAACATGGGAGGGTTAAAAATGGAAGATGATAATATCTGGACTCCCTATAAGGTTCCATAAATGAAAAATAATGATTGTATATTAATACCCAATCAAATCTAAATGGGGAAAAATCAGTTTATAAAACACATTGTCCATGTCTGTCTTCAGAGAGCATTATATAATATAATATATATATATAATATATATATATAAACATATAATATCTCTTATGTTTAATGTTTGGGTGGGTACATGCTGCAAGCACATAAGGAGCTGCAAATTTATTTCTGTAGTTATAGTAAACCGATCTTTTCAAGCAAACTGAATGCCAACATAGCAATGTTGTTACCTGATCAACTGAAGGCTTAGCTATGATACAAAATATATTTTTATCATATTAACTCATGTTCCTTTTCATGGGCCAGGTAGCACATACCCTGAACCTTCTCCCTCCCTTCTCCAAGAGGTTTTGCTCCTAAAGTCAAACTACAAGCATTAAGAAATATTTTGTTCAAACATGCTTAATAAATATCAAAGAGACTATAGACAAGAACTCTATTTAGCAGGGGTAATTTTTTTTTAATTCCTTAAAGAACAGAGATAAAATACAAAAAGAAATAAAAATGTCACATAATTGTTGGTAGTCTTTCCGTTTGGAAAGTCAAGTTCTCTTCTAGGTAGCAAAGAGAAGTTCCACTTTTTTCTTGAAGAAAAACTAACTTTACCCTCTTAAAACAAAGTTGCACCACTTGACACCTCAGGGTCCTTACATTTGGCCTCTCAATACTTTGGACATGGCTCTCCAAACTCTTCCAAAATTTCCCACTTGTAATGTGACAGAAGGGGGAAATTATTGGGATCAATAAATTTTTTGGCTAAGAAATACCTCTACTTTCATTTATTTCCTATAGGAACAGCTGACAGAAGTTCTTAAAGATTCTAGTTCAGGGCTGTCAAACATCCCGCGGGCCGGATGTGTCACACGCTGGCCATGCCCACGCCCAGTTTAGCGAAGGGGAAAAAAAGTCCCGATATGTCACATGATGCCGCCATGACGATGTGAGTTTGACACCCCTGTTCTAGTCTATGCCAGTCTTCATCACTGTTCTAGCTGACACCAACTATGGGATTCTACTATTCAAAGGATGCCTAAGTCCTAGTGTGTTTCATGAATTCTTAGATTTTCCAATTGACTTTTCATTTTAACTCTGTATGCAAATCATACTTTGGAAATGTCTATGCAATTTCTGTGGGGAAAACCCATTCTTGGAGCAGAGGAAATTTCTTTCTTTACCTCAGATTTGTCGCAGATGACAGCAGCAATTATTTTATCCTAGGAAATGAAAAATTCAAACCATCTTTTTTGGAGGGGAGAGAAGGAAAAAAAGTTCTTAGAATTTTTCTTAGCAAAAATGTGGATTTCAAAAGAATTTCTAAGAATTTCTTTTCAGCTTGAAAGTTGACAGCCCGGGTTCAAGACCCAAGCACCACGCAATGGGGTGAGCTCCCATTACTTGTCCCAGCTCTGCCCATCTAACAGTTCGAAAGCATGTAGATGCGAGTAGATTAATAGGTATCACTTTGGTGGGAAGGTAACAGTGTTCTGTGTGCCTTCGCCATATAGCCATACTGGCCACATGACCATGGAAAATGTCTTCGGACAATGCTGGCTGCCTTGGCCAAGAAATGGAAATGAGCACCGTGCCTAGTGTCAGACATAACTGACAGGGAAACCTTAACCATATTTCCATAAAATAGATTGGCCTGTTACTGTTTGGGGAGGTGGGAGCAAATGGATACTAAAAAGCTTGTGGACAATCGCTGCTCTATAGTCTATAATGTATGACTAATAGGGGTTTATTAAGACATGAGTAGCATAATATTCATTTGAAATCTGCCTCTGCCCAGTCACTTTTCATAGCATCTCTTATAATTGCCATTCTGTCTCTGTGTTTTGGTGTGTGTGTGTGTATACATAGTATAGGTGTATATTGAAAGCCATGGCCAGTAAACAGGAGGGTGGAGATAATCCAAGATTCTGAAATAACTCACTTTGAAATGAAAATGTTTCAGATATTGAACCATTGTTTGGATGGCTTTCTTTTCATATATGAATGTTGGGGCAATTGTCTCCCTGCGTACCTTCCAAAAAATGTCCTGATGAATAAAAATAATCTATTTGGCAGGATTATTGAAGAATTCTTCAGCGGAGTGGTGTGATGGTCTAGAGATAAAGATGCTCGCTTCACACTCAGAAGGCTGAGAGTTCAATCTTAGACAGCGAGAGATGTTTCTCTATCGGAGCGCAAAGAGTAAATATCTGCTGCGAACTCCGCATAGGTGTCAGGAAGGGCTTCCAACCAGTAAATGCTCAGCTCCATTCAGTAACCCTGACCCCACCCCGATACAAGGGATTACAGGGCCATAAAAAGAAAAAAAATGAAGTATTCTTCAGGAGTATTTCTTCGAAAGAATGATCATAATGTTAAATATTCTTGGTTCTGTTTTATATACTGTACATTGATGACCACCTAAAGGTGAAGGCATCACACTGATAATCTTTTCTTATTTGCTTCCAGGTTCTCACGATCAGATGAACTTTCTCGACATCGACGTTCCCACTCTGGAGTGAAACCGTATCAGTGCCCTGTGTGTGAGAAGAAGTTTGCACGGAGTGACCATCTGTCCAAGCATGTCAAAGTCCATCGATTTCCGCGAAGCAGCCGCTCAGTGCGCTCAGTCAATTGATTTGCCCGGTCCAGTCCTTCCCACCATGCCTCTAAGAACTGCCACAAGCAGCATTTGTTCCTTTCTTGTGATAATTTATTTCTCTCCATGTAACCGCTGCCATTAGGACATCACATGTACCTTTTTCCCCCCATCATTCACCAACTTTGCTATTTTTTTTCCTATTTTTTTTTTGTTGCTCCCGCTGCCGCTTCTTTTTGAGAATTATAGCATTTCATTTTCAGTTCAGTTGAGCTCCAACATCATGATAATATATGGACAACTTGCTGCTAGTTAATTACAGTTCTGGCATTCCTGAGCGCTTTTGCTCATGTACAGGGCTATTCATCATGAGGTTTTTAAAAAATGCATTATTAATATTAAGTTGGCCTATTTGTCCGCTTTGGAAAGAGCAATTTCCCTTTGAAATGGAAAAGAAATCCACTTCATTTTCTTGAGTTCATTTTTGTTGATGCAATGATTTGGTGTTGGGTTCATTAGCTAGATCTTCATAGGTGCTCTCAAAGGAGACTGAACAGAAGAAACATGTCAGCAATATGTGTAAGTGTGTGACTGAGTATGTCTGCATATAGAAAGAAGGGATTGCCAATAGGTGGATCTTCGATTAGACTAAGCAATAAACCAGTGTATGGAATGATCGTTCTAGTCTGAATAAACCCTAGATTTTTCCAGATTGTGTGCACACCATATCTGAGCCTATCAGTTGCTGCCATTTGCAGACATACCAGCTCTCCCTCTTGAGCAGATGCTTCACTGGAACTGGCAGACTTCACTCTCCCTTGTTCTTAGTCCCATGTAAAGATTAGTATGTTTGAAAATGCCTGTTACATCTCACGTGGCTGGAGGAGATTAAATAATTAAGGATAAGGCATCCGTGCCTTTTCACCCAATCAACTCTGTTTCCAAAATATAACCTTTTGTCATTCAGCCCAGAGATAATGTCTTTGCATGAGTTGCCCCACAATTTAGGCACAAGCCTTCTTTAGGTTGTATAAAAACTATGGTAAATTTCAGAGAAGTATCCTGTTGCCCAGTTCTCCATTTTGCACTATTCAGATTCATAATCTCTGGATTGGATACACAGAAGGGGCTAAAATTGGCTTTCCTCAACTTAGTGGACAAGTGGATTTGTGTTGCAGAATTCCCCAAACATCACAGTCAAGGTGGAGAAGACCAAGCTAAAGCAATTCTCTCACATTTAGTAACTAGAATCTGATAATATTTTTTCCCAAGGTCTTAAACAGTTAAGCTTGCATAATTAAAGACTTATACCAAAGATGAATAGAATTGTCAACCACAGCAGTTAAGAAGGCCAAATATTTATCTATTCAATGTATTAAATCATTTATCTAGGAATTTTCTTTTGGTTCTTCACTAGTAGAGCACATCAATCCTGCACTATATGTCATAGTGCCAAAATCCAGCCATGGACAATCTGTTCCTATAAGAAGCCAAGGTAGGCTATTGATTTGATAGGTGTGTGTTTGCATGTGTGCATGTGTATTTGGCTGACCAGTGCTGTGGAGGAAATGAATGAAGTTTTTCTATGAAGTTCAAACTATCACACAGCTATGGTGCTACTTTCAGAAGTAGGGAATGTGTTGGCCATTGCTCCAGACTCTCTACTCAAATTGATAATTTTTTAAAAAAATATACAACCCCCACCATGGGAAGCCATATGCAAGAATGCCTCATGATCTGATATGAACTTGAAGGTGCTCTTAGAAAAAAAATGGATAAGCTGAGGAGGTGGAGAATATTCAGGAGGCTTGAGGTAGTGGTAGTGGAAAGCCATTTCCCCAGTCTTGAGTATTGTTAAATGGGTGTTTGGTGATTGGCCATCTCCTCTCTTGGCAGCCACTGTATGAACAGGCAAACCTTCCTGCACGATGACCATTTTCTAACTATGATATGGTTCAAAATTACAAAGGTGCTCCTGGCCCTGGAAGGGTGGCCACCTCTGTTGCTTTATTGAATAGCGGAAAGGGGTTATGACCCCTCTTTTCCAGGAATGATGCTTGTCATTAGTCTTCAATAGATCCTTCAGTGTGTCCCGTCCTGTCCCCCCCTCCCCCGTGATTGTGCTGTGGGAGAATGGGATAGCTGCATGAAATCCTGTGTCAATTTCTTGCTGTGCCATTGACTTTGGGTATGCGGGCAGCCATAATCAACTACCATTCCTGCAGAAACATCTATGTGACCTTTTCTGGAATGTTACCCTTAGTTTCTAACTGTGCCAATCCTTTTGCCTCAGCTTATATAGCATCTTCCCAGACTAAGGGTGAAAAAAAAAAACTGCTGAGCCAATTTGCCCTTGTTTACAGTACTGAACATAATCCATATTCCTAGTGGCTGAGGAGGAAGGACTTCAGACTTAGTGAATGTTTTATGAAAGCACTTTGAGAGATTTCAGCAGTAAGTGGTACTAAAATGCTCAGTGCCCATATGGGCCACTATTCAGAGAGCAATGCAACTGGAGCATTGGGTGTTCCAGCCAACTAGCATGGTAGTTGTCTTAAGGGCCTTTAAATTTTTTTTAAAGGGAATATACACAACACACAGATAATCTGACGAAGCAGAAAAAAAATATCATGTTAGGCAACATTTTCTTTTATATATATATTTTTGTACTCTACTGATTTTAGGATGTTTCTAGAGAACGAGAATGTAGTAAGTAGGGTTGTTGGATATTTTTAAAGAATAGGCTATGATCACACAACATGCATAACAAATCAGTTAAGGACTTTGTGGCAGTATTTGTGCAACATTTTAATTTGGATTACTTTTAATGAAGCTTTTTGTTCTGTTTTAGCTTTAGATGATCATTCAAAGCCCCAATGGGTCAATTCAATCGCAAAACTAAATGTGTTGTATAGTCATAGCTCACTGTCATGTTGACAGCAAATCTGAGCAAACGTAGCCATGGTTGAACCTCACTGAAAGCAATGGGACAGGATTAGCTGTGAGCAGTTCTCTGCTTTCAGAGGGGCTCAGTAGCAATGAATTTTAGCATCATGCCCTATCTTTTTATGTTAACCAAATGGGAATTAAAACACTGCAATTCTGGGTTGAGTAGGTCAAAACAGAGACCATGTTGTCATTTAAGAGCAATAGTTCCAGTTCTTTACGCTAGGAATGCATTCCTTTGGTCCTCTGGAAATTTGTATACTATATGTGAATGTCTCTCCTATTGACTGGTTTTTATCTCACATCCTATGAATGTATGTAAATAAAATTGTACATATTGCATATCTATATAAAATATCTTTTAAAAACACAAAGATGATGTAAATTAGAGTCAAAATAATATCTTTAAAGCCAGTGTACATAAGTTACAATTCTGTATATTTTTCTTTTGTTCTTCATAAAATATATTTACTTTGACAATAAAAAAGAAATTTTAAATTTTACAAATAATGTTATATTGATTTCTGGTTTCCACTCATAAATTGGAAATTCTTAAGCACTCAGTAGTTGGGTGGTAATAATTTTCTAAGTAATTGGCAACACTCGTATACTATGGTTGGCAGATCCAAGACTAAACTGAACTTATAATATACATGACTTTAATATAATGAGTTTTCCTTTTCCTTTCTAATTTCATTTATGCTTGCTTGAGACTTTAATGAGAAGCTACCCCAAATGTTACTTCCATGATCATATCGATTACTTAATCCTTACTGAGATTCAAAGTTCTTTTCCCACCACAAAATTTCTGCTCATTACCAAATGTTCTTACCTACCTTTTGGCATATTAAAGCTTTCTAAAAGCCTTATAAGAAGCAATAATCTTTCAAGAGTCCAGGTAACTTTGAAGACTAAAATACCATTAGTCCACTTTTTTTGGACTAAGTGGTTAGCTGTGAATATCCTGTCCCCAGGCCTGGGGGCTATAGAAGCCTGGATGGGATGCAATGGGCTTCGTCTCAACCCTAGCAAGACTGAATACGGTAGCTTTGGGCATTTGGGCTTTTAGGTGACAAGGTTTTCCCCCTGTAGTCCTGGATGGAGTGGCACTACCCCAAATAGATCCAGTGCACAATTTGGGGAACTTCCATAGCCACTCATGTATTCATGCCCTCTCATCTGGATTACTACAATACGCTTTCTATGGGGCTGCCCATGAAGAGCATTTGGAAGCTTCAGCTGATGTAGAATGCAACTGCATGAGTAGTCAATGGTGTTGGATCTTGGACACATGTAACATCGCTGCTCTGTGGGTTGCATTTGGTCCTTTGTTTGAGATGGGTGGCCATAGAAATTGAATAAAATAAAGCTATAAAGTTTGCTTAAAGTTGATCACATGCCAATTTGGTCAATTTGTTAGTCAGTTTCTGAGCCTAAAAGAGCATTGAAGGAGCATTAGGTATGTTTGCCACATTGAGTTATTTATACAAATAATAAAGGTGAGATATAAATAAAGTGTTCATTTTGATTTTTAAAATTGCACATACTTAGCATGAGAATATTTTAAGCAACATCATCTTTCAAAAATATCTGTCTGGATTTTTGATATGGAGGCTCTAATCAGATGTGTCAGGTGCCTACAAAGGAAAAGGTCTTCTTAATTAATGCTCTAAGGGGCGTGCATAAGTGCACCAGAGTGCCTACCGTCCCTGTCCTAATATTGCCTTTTATTCGTATCCATTTCTTGTATTCATAATCATGTTTATACTTATATCTGTTATCTAATACATGCTTGATGAAATGAATAAATAAACAAATAAAAATAATTGTGATTCCCCACATAGGAAAAGGGAACACCTCCCTGGAACCCACACAGAAGGGCTTTGTGGTGCATTAACTCATTAATATTTTTCCAGCAGTATTTTGATAGCTAGTTTTTAATTTTAAGCATCCACACCATACTGGGATAAAAGCCTTTCAGCATTTTTCATATTTCCTGTGTTACATATTTCCTATGAATATATGATGCATACTTCCTACATGTATGTTTGATTATTTTTCTGATTTGGTAGTTTTATAATCTCTCCAGAGAATGTCAATTATTGGTAGATTAAAAGCAACATTATTACTACTAGAACCGTTATTAATACTAATAACTGGATAATGAAATTCGTTTCTAATTTTGATATCACAGTGCTTAAGATGTTCTTATGAAAACAGCCAAGGTGATTTTAATCCTATATCAGACTGTAAAAGCCTTAATAAAATGCTTGGGCTGGAGGGTGCTTGTAAATCAGTATTGGTTCTGAAAGAAAAGTTTTAAAAATTGCTGAACCACATGGAAGCCTGAGAGTCACTCCCATTATTCATTGGTCTTGTTTACATGACTTGCTTAATTGGGTCATGGAGAGTTGCGTGTTAGACAAACAAACCCCTTAGCCCAGAGAAATAACTCAGACAACTCCTCCTGAGTGAATTAGTTTTCCCCATGCAGTCTTGAGTTCTGAATGGATTACCAGCAAGATAATGTCTCTTTTTCCCATCTGTGATAGTCCTAAAAGTGGCCACATGAAAAAGAAGCTTCTCTAGGACACCATTTTAATTTTCACTTCACTGTAAGCACATTGCACTAAGTGAAAAAAGAACAGGAGAGATAAAGCTCTCCTCATGTTGGTGCCAGACTTATCACTCCACCTATTGTATATGTGTAATTTCGGTGAGAATGATGTTCCAAAGGGTGGAGGCCATGACAGAAAAATCTCTCCCTCTGGACCTTGCCAGTCCACACTGCCTAGCCGATGATACCCAGTGCGTGTGCTTCCTGCCACAACAGTTAAGATGGATAGAAACAATTGTATAGAAACAATAGTAGCAGCCAATGAATATGCTGCTTTTATTGTTTTATTTGAATTTTGTTTATTGTTGTTGTTTAAACATGTAAGATGCCCAGAGCCACATAATTGGAACATGTATATTCTCCCTATAAAATTCAGTTCTACAGAGCAATTATTGAGTCTGTCATCTGCACCTCCATAACTATCTGGTTTGGCTCTGCAACCAAACAAGACAAACACAGACTTCAACGGATAATTAGAACTGCAGAAAAAACAATCGCTATCAACCTGCCTTCCATCGAGGACCAGTATACTGCACGAGTAAA
>QLTV01001166.1:2988597-3001116 GCA_003457575.1 Thermophis baileyi | reverse complement strand
CTATTCTATTCTATTCTATTCTATTCTATTCTATTCTATTCTATTCTATTCTATTCTATTCTATTCTATTCTATTCTATTCTATTCTATCTTAGCATGTCACAACTGACTGAGAATTGCTGATCCAAGAACATGTTTATGGAAGAAACAGCAGAACAAAAATAATCGGATTTATAAAGAGACCGTTTATCTGCATGTATTTAAGAAGTATGTTAGATGAATGCTTCTTACAACTGGAGTCAATTAAGAACTTCTGTCTTTGCAAGAAATTAAACCAAAATCATGGTCACCAACTTTGGAAGTTTCTACCTATAAAAACCTTTCCCAATATAGTGCCATCCACATATGGGATTTTGACTGATTAAAGTAGATCCTTTGATAACATTGGTTGTCATATTGGTGAGTTCTCACACGATCAGAAGAAAACAAACTGATACTAGATTTGCCAGTTAACAAAATGAAGGACAAATGGAAACCAGTCTTTCTGCCAAAAACAAAGGGATGTGCATCCTATTGTGTAGCTTGAACAGGAGGAGGAAGGGACACAAAAACAACAACTTTGATTTTATTATAAATAGGATTCTCATTCCATTCACAGCAATCATTGGAATTCTTTCAGAATGGTTTCTTAGTTTTTTCTACAATAAACTAGTTATCAGAAGTTCCTGGATTCTTATGTTTTTGATTAATTAATTTTAGTCCAGCCTATTGGGGAGAAGTCTGATAATATGAGTGAGTATTTGAAGTCATTTGGAGGTTTGTGGATTTTACTGTGACAATCATGATATCCAGGGGTGGGTTCTAACTTACCTCGCTGCCAGTTCGCTTCCTCCTGCGCTGTGTGGCCGCGCCATGTGACGTGCCTCGTGGGCGCGCCTCGTGGGCGTGCACGCGCTTCATGCGCGCATGCGCAATGCCAAAAAATCTGAAAAAACTCCGATTTTTTCCCCAAAAAAACTGAAAACAAGATGGTGACACATGTGCAGTGCCGGAAATTTGGCTTCTGTGCATGCGCAGAAGAAAAAAACCCTGGAAAAAATTTCCCAAAAAAAATTTCAAAAAAAAATTCATCAAAAAAAAAAAAGATGGTGGCGCCCACGGACCGGCACCGACTGAACTGGAACTGTGACATCAACAGTGGGTCGCTACCGGTTCAAGCAAACCGGTCCGAACAGGGAGGAACCCACCTCTGATGATATCACTCCGTAGTACTTTTTAATGTATGAAATAAACATTGTAACTTAACAAAAAGGATGCAACATGGTATGATTAGGGGCTGTTTGAAATAATCAGGAGAATCAAATTCTGTATCTATTCCTGGACCGTATTATGTGTGGTTGATAAGCAAAGAGAGGAGACTCACATATTAATTCTTCCTTTATGAAAAAAAGATACTGAAGTCATAGAAAAAAAACCCCAGCAACATCCTATTAGTATTGTATCTGCCATTGTAATTTTACATGTGCTGTGTGCCACCTCCTTTCTCCTTGAAAGGGGATTCAACAAAGATACAGTACCTTTCATCATAGTCTAGAGATGGCATCTTTCTGCTGATGTTATAAATTGGCCATAATTGACAGTGACAGGAATTTTCATTGGAAATTAAGTCCCATGGCTTGCCTTGAAATATCTTATTAAATAAGTGTCGAGATATCGTGGACATTTCCTTTGTGGATAAATTTTCCTGTTACATTTTTAGTTCATTAAGGTGTACCACTTTTAGATGCCTTGCAACCATGACACTATAGTAATGAATATATTACTGTATTGCCCTGGGGCTATTTAAATGAAAGATGGTGAATCTTTGTCCTTTTTAAAGCAGCTTTTTCTGGAATAGCTGTCCTCTTGGTCTCCTTCTCTCTTGAATGCCATGCACTATCAAAGAATGCTACAGCTGCGAAATGTTTTTTCTTCTCTAACATCCTGCTATATGTTTAATCCAAGCAAACAGGTGACTTGAGAACAAAGTGAACTGGAAGAGGGCAAAGTTAATGATTACTGTGACCCTTTGCTGAGTTATGTAAGCTGAACCCTTGATGTTTTTTAAGATGGTACACTCCAACATTGTCAGAAGTACACTTGTTTTACGTCAAGTGAGCCAATACTTCATGGTATGATACCAATGACTGAAACTAATACTGCATATGCTTGCTAGATGATTAGATTCAACAAGCCTTTTTTTTTTATAGTGAATGTAAACAGGATGGCATTATCTAGATTTTAATAAGCCCATTTGATTTCTGAGACAAGACTCTTGCTGAGTTTTTCAACTGAAAGTTCTACAGGATTGCATTTTCTAGATTACCGTATTCTTATTTTTTCCAATTTTAGGTGGCAGTGGTTATTATTGTGCTGTAAAGCCCATTCTAGGAATTGAAACATTAAAGTAACCAATAAAATAGCTGTAAACAATACTGCTGATACTTGGTGTTCTGCAGCTGAATTTTAGTAGCTCATTTTGTGGGGCACAATGGCTTGCCAAAAAAAAAAAAAGCAGTTTGGGAACTGATTTGTTTCTTGCATTTCAATTTGTCACCATTGCCTTGTAGGACAGATCACGTGCTGGAAAGCCTTTCTTTTACATGAAAGACCATGGAACTCTCCAAACCTTTACTTCTCAGATTCTTAATGACCTAGGGAGTCTCAGGCAAAATGGCTAAGGGCAATCTGACATCCAATAGCATCAGGAGTAGCTTAACTTTAGTAAGATTTCTGAGTAGACATATATAGGGTTGAAGCACAAAAAGGAAAGGGAAACGTGTTTGAAAAAAGCACATACTTTGTTATTTCTACTCAACATTATTTCTTCAGGTGAAACATTAACAGAAATGCATTGATTAGCATAATACACAGTTTTGTCATCTCTGTGAAAGTTACCTTTTCTTTTACTGTTGTTAAGATGCCCTCAAAGCCAGAAAACATTTCAGAATAGCTCTTATGTAATGAGTTCTCAGTTCTCATGATCTCAAATTCACTCTACCTCTAGAAACAAAATGTTCCAGCAGCTGTAATTAGTTATTGATCCAAAGCTCAATCTTTTGCAAATTTATTCAGGAATGTGCCTTATTCTCAGTTAGCATTACTTCTTACAGTGTTTAGGATTGCAGCCTAATTAAATGAACATTTATCTAGTTTCTGGTTATGCGTTTGGAGTTTTTGCATGGTTATATTATGATCTTGGATGCTGCTTGGAGTCATTTAAACTGGGGCGCTAAATAAATGATGTTGAATCAATCAATCAATCAATCACACAGCTAAAATAAGTTAAATTGCAGATGTACATTAGGTGATATATATTTTGGATGTGTCTAAAATGACTGCTGAGACATACTTCACAAGATGAAGTAGATGACATGTCAAAGACTGTCCCAAGCTCCCCATCCAACTGCAGCACTTAGGCTAGGTTGCCACTATTGAGTTTGTCCTTTTCCCAGGTTTAAGAAGACTTATTTTCAGACTGTCCTGGTATCATCTTGTTTTTCACTGGCCAGGTGCTGATGGCAATGCCACTTCATTAAGGCCACTCTGTGTAGCAAACAGCAAACTATTAGCTGCCACCAAGTGGCCATTTGGATTTTTGCAGCCCATGTACAATATACAGAGTCTCCACTAGCTTCTCTGGTAGCCACCAAACTAAGTAGCCACCTTTCAGAGTTGGTGCTCTAAAAGTATTCAGTGGTAAGCTGTGACCCAGGTCAAGCATGGCATTAAATAAGGGCATTCCCGACTGTGTGAGTAATGGGCAAAAACTAACATAATCTGTTGCTCTTTTTGGGGGAGGGCACAGGCTCAGCAATTCTGTCTCCCCAGGACATTATTCTAAGATCTTCATCAGTTTCAATAAACAGATTGCTATTACTGCTTTTGAAAATCATTTTATGTAATGAGGCGGTGAACACTTGGCTAAGGCACTGAATACTAACTACAATATCAGGCAAACATGTCGAATCGATGCCAGGCATTTAATAAGCCATCCTGTAGCAAAATGTAAGAGAGACATAAACACTCAGTGTATGTTGGCTGGTTTCAAGTTGGTCTTTTTTTCAGTATCCTATAAAAGGCAGTCAGGTAGTCGCCTTGTTTTGCATCCTGCTCTCTTTAATGAGGGCTATTTTTCCATGGACAGTGTGTCCCAGGGCTCACGGCATGGAAAATAGAGAGACGGTTGGGTCCCCAATGGCAGCAAGGGAGGGCAAATACTCTGCAAATATTATTGTGCCAAGGAGTGGCAAACACAGGTCTACCAATTCAGCCTGCAGAGAGTATGTGTTGTGCACTGGAAACAGAAAAAGACCCAGCAACTGGGATTCGTGCCAATTCCTACACTTGGCTCTCTGTCACTTACAAGTGGAGAAAATACACAAATGGATCTGTATGTGCTGTGGACCAAAATAACCCCTCTACTCAAATGCTAGGCTCAATATAAATCATGCAAATTGACTGCAGTTTCACCTCGGGCCTGACTTGGCATAGCTTTGGACTGCTTTACAAGATGAGTTTAAAGACTTTTGGACTGGGGAGAGAGTGGGGAGTAAAAGGGGAACAGGAAAAGAAGGGATGGGAGTTAAGAATAGGCCAAACATGAGTTGCATGCAAAAAAATGAGGATGTAAAAGAATTCTGCCGCAAATACTTTTGGGTTTGGAGTTGTTGTTTTTGCTATTTTTCATTCCCCAGAGGCATATGTGAGGGAACACAACTCATCATAAACACAGCCTGGCTACCATTGGTCTTTCCTTCTCAAAAAAATTGGCTGAGGAATTGCATGGTAAATTACTAGGGAAGCACACCAGGTCAAGGGAAAAGGTTTTCTGTAACAGGCAGCCCTGCTGTTAGTAAATCCAATTTTATAAAAATAAAAAAGCCATCAAAACTACTTGTGATCTGTTAATCACCTAACTCTAGGATAACAATATTACCTCCCTCCCTCCCTCCGCAACAATCACCACCAAAAACTCTTGAAATTGTTCTGCCAAGCTTAACAAAATATTTTTTTATGATCATGTATCCTTAAGCGGACAGTTCCCTGGTCACTTCAAGGTTTGAAAATAATTTGTGCGTGAGACTTGAAATGGTCAAATGAGCCACCGTTACATTCTCCCACTTACAATCTGTTGAATTTGCATGTGGTCCCATTCTTCAGAAAAAATGCAGATTCTGGTAGGCAATTTTTACATAATAGCAATGACTGAATTTAATAGCTACAATTTTTCTGGAAAACTATGAATTTTGTTAAATTATTGCCATTGTAATTGTAAAGATATTCATGCATTTTGATAAATTATAATAAAACAAATAAAATAAAATGCTTAACCAATCCTACACTCTACTCACTTCTACAGTAGGAATGTGATGCCACTCTCCTATCAAATCCTTCTTGAAAGCTCATCTTTTCCTGTAATATATGTACATATATTACATTAATTTATACTGTCCATCTGTCCATCTTGCAAATGCAACTCTAGGCATTTGTTAGAACAATAGAAACAATATTAGGAAAAAAGTCACCAAGGATAAATCCAACTAAGTAACTGACAGAGACCTGTCAACAGGCCATCACTGGTTTATCTATGTTCTCAACACAACCATGCCTAAGAAGACACAATTGCATTTTCTCAGACTGACCTTTGTGTTTTTCTACTCTCTTCCTTTAAACCCCCTTGTATCCAGGATCTGTTTTCTGTTGATGGGATTTTATAAAGGACCATTCTCTCTTCTTCTTCTCTTCTCCTCAATCAGTAGTCTGTAGGATGCCTAGAAACCTACTAAATACCATTAATTCTTTGTGAAAATGACTAGTGTACATTAAACCCTTAGAATATAAGGTATGTTCAGGGTCTCTCAGGGAAAGTGTAGTCAACTGTATCATTTACCAGGCAGCAATTACAATACTGAATTCGGAATATCTCCTATTTGAGGTTGGATGCTGAGTATAAAATAAAAGCAAGAAGAGCAGGAAAAAGGAAATAAATGTCATTGAAGAGCAGGATTTGTGAAGGCAATGTTTGGTCATCTGAATAAGCTCCCTTCTCCATTTTACCAATCATTTCCAGATTTCTGTCTTTGCAATAAATAATTGGAAATCCTCAAAAACACATTTTGAAAAGAGAAGAGTAATTAATTTACTACATCTAGAGACTAAGCAGTCACCCATTAATGTAGGCAACCAGGTCTAGATATGATAGGTTTCCCACTTCTAAAACTTGAAAAGCAGTCTTTATTCAGGCAGCACTGGTTCACTTATTCATTTGATTCAGACCTCTCAGATGAAACAAACTGTCCATTCAATGAGTTGGAAGTATTTTGTTTTTCAGCAGGTTTATTGGATCAGTGCATCACTTACCCACTCAAGAACACTGTTTTGTTTTACCTAACATAAGCCATGCTTATGTTGAGCATTAATCTTGATTTTTATTAGTGATAACAGAGGAAGATGATGGAATATGCTTTACATAAGAGTAGCAGTTGCTGGGATTCGTATCAGGATATTAAGATTATTGTCTTCACCCCCTTATGTGGGAAACCCCTTTTGTTTATTTAGCATAAAATAACCGAAGGAGTCAGAAATTAGCTCTGGGAGCGCAACTGGGACTCTCATTTCTGGGAGCCACCTCATCTAAGGTGTCAGGCAGATGTTAACAGAAATACATTATCTAGCTAAATGTATAGAAAGCAACGTCCCTGAGCTTCTACATCAACTTCTCTGACCCAATTGTTTTGACTATGAATCTTTTCTGGTTGCAGTGATTTATGTTGCAACTGAACCAGCTCACTTTCGCCATCCTAAATTGCTAAACCACTATGACATCCACGCTTTTTGATAACTGCAATACCACTGCACTGGTAGGATGACCTTTGAACTGTTTTTAACTTTTGCCTTGCATAGCAGATCAGCGAATCTGACTGTACAGTTTGGAAATTGCAATCAACCAACACAGATTTGTTATAATGTAAATTGTGTGTAATTAAAACCCACTTTCTTTGGAGAGATAAGTAATCTAATGACAGAATACAAATGGCTATAAAACTGGCCAAAGTATTTATCTTGTAAGTAAGGTGAAAAGTACAGTCAGAACGCTAAAAATATAAGGCTTAAAATGGGTGTGGAGAAGACAGTAGGAAGGTCTAGAATTGGGTTCAATAAGAGTCATTTGAAAGATCAGTGATGCTCTCAAATGCTTGCTACAGGAATGAGTTTGACGTTCATGTTTAAATCCACATGGTGACTTGTAATTCTATAATTTAGGTATAGCTTGACAAAAGGTTGAGAGTTGTTGAGGGAACTGATTACCACAAAATATGGCGATAGGTTCAAGCTTAGATATTGTTAACACCAGAGACATAAAATAATACAAAAATACGCTTCCTGTTTTGTTGAATGATTTGAGGTCAAGGGTTCAGATGTTACAGTTCTGATGTCCTCATTTCTAGCGATCAGAGCGATATCATCTGATCACATGGTATGTGGAAGCTTACATGACCCCAATACACTGCAACCATCATAAAAATGAACAAATTGCCAAGCATCCAAATTTTGATCATGTGACCATGGGGATGCTGCAACAATCATAATTGTGAAAAACAGTCATAAGTCACTTTTTTCAGTGCAGTTGTAACTTTGAACGGACACTAAACAAATGGTTGTAATCAAGGACTACTTGTAAAGTGATAGTATATTGAACATTTAGTTGCTTTGCATTATATTCTAACAAATATTTCTTAATCATTGCATAAATTCTTCACTAGGCAAGTGAGATAGCCTGGTACATCCATGCTTTTAAGGGATTTTTGCGGTCAAAAGCTGTACTATAATCAATAAAGTGGAACCAGACATCTTTCTGGGATTCCCTTGTCTTTTGGATGTAACCAATGCAATCCTGGTTACATGGTGGCGCAGTGGTTAGAATGCAGTACTGCAGGACTAACAGACTGCTCACTCCAGGAGTTCAATTCTGAGCTGCTCAAGGTTGACTCAGCCTTCCATCCTTCCAAGGTGGGTAAAATGAGGACCCAGATTGTTGGGGGCAATATGCTGACTCTGTAAACCGCTTAGAGTGGGCTGTAAAGCACTATGAAGTGGTATATAATATAAGTCTAAGTGCTATTGCTATTTGCCTCTTTGGAATGCAGTTTGCATGTCTGGCAGTTCTTGTATCTATTGTTGAAGCTTGAATTGCAAAATCTTGGACATTATTTTACTGGCATATGAGATGAACATGTGTTCAGTGGTCAGAACATTCTTTTGCATAACTCTTTTAGATCTTGGAATATAAAAATCTCTTGGTGACAGCTGTGTTTTCTATACCAGCTTACAAATAACAAATAGCACAATAACACCATCATCTTGAAAGACTTGAAAGTGTTAGGATGGTATTTTATCAACACCTGCAGCTTTGTTGGCAATTTTTTCTAGGACTCACTTTACTTTCCAAAATGCTTGGCCCTAGTTCAATAATCAAATCTCTGAATGAATCACTGATTTGGGAATATTTTTCTCTTTCCATATAGTTGTGGTATCCTTCCTTTGTATCTTCTTTCTTCAATATAACATTCAAGTTCCTTCTCTTATAGTTTTCCAAAATCATCTTGTCAATTAAGAGTTCATCTTTTGTTCCCTTGTATTTAGGCAGTTTCCTTTCTATTCAGGTGGAAAGAGCTTGTTTTCAAGCAGATGTTGCTAGACTGCATCAGCTACAACATCAGTTAGAAATCTGAAAGTTGTTGGTAAGCAGGTAATTGCCTGGTGCTGCCCCTTTTATTGGATCTTTTAGTATCAAGTAAGTTTTGCCAGACGTTAGCTGATCTTCAATTTCAACTACATGTAGTCCTCGACTTATGACCACAATTGAGCCCAACATTTCTGTAAAGTGAGACATTTGTTAAGTGAGTTTTGCCTCATTTTACGACCTTTCTTGCCACAGTTGTTAAGTGAATCACTGAGGTTGTTATGTTAGTAACATGGCTGTTAAGTGAATCTGGCTGCCCCATAGACTTTTTTTGTCAGAAGATCACAAAAAGTGATCACATGACCTTGGGACACATCAATGGTCATAAGGATGAACCAGTTGCCAAGCATCTGAATTTTGATCACATGATCATGGGGATGCTACAAAGGTTGTAAGTGTGAAAAATGGTCATAAGACTCTTTTTTCAATGCCCTTGTAACTTTAAACAGTCACTAAATGAACTGTTGTAAGCCGAGGACTACCTGTAGTTGCAGTATGATGTTCAACTGCTTGGCAATGAGTGGGATGTTTAGTCAGATGCTTCGATCAAACCCCATGCAATTCATCTTCATCTTCATCTGGTTCTAATTCTTGATCTTATTTGCCCCTTTCACTAACATTTCTGCTACTTTGCAAGTTCTTCCATCTCAGCTTTTTGTTCCAAATGTGCTTTTTCAGGAGGCAACTGGACTTTCTTGTTTTTTCTTTGAAGACATTTCACTTCTCATCCAAGAAGCTTCTTCAGCTCTGACAGGATAGTGGGGAATGGAAGAATTTATACTCCTTGCAGACAGCTGGCCATTTGCATCCTTTTAGTGCAGTGGTTCTCAACCTTTTTAATGCCGTGACCCCCTGCGACCTACCTTTAAAGACTATGGTCCATGGCCACAAAAGACATTTAAAGGGGTATTTCAAGGTATACCCTCTGCGCATGCGCAAAGCGTTCTGCGCATGCGCAGAGGGTAAAAGAACTCAAATGGCAGTGTCCGGGCGGGTGGGCGAAGTCTCCCACTTCTGTGGCTACCGGCTGTCCGGCGACCCGCAGGCATGGCCGAACTGGGAGCATTTCCAAGATGGCGGGCTAGCGCGCGCGGTGACCCCTGTGAAAAGGTCGTTCGACCCCCAAAGGGGTCGCGACCCACAGGTTGAGAACCGCTGTTTTAGTGTCATTGAAGCACTTGGAGGCTTGCCTGTGTCCTCAGGGTCACCTGAGTAGTGCTCCTGGTTCCTGTAGCCTGCACTTTTTTTTCTGGAAATCCATTCCTACTCCTATACTATTCAAAGGGTGTTCATCACAAATTGTATAGCTAAAAGTCTGTAGAGATTCTCAGTCATCCAGGTCATGGTTGTCCCAAAGGAGGCAACTATTTCCTGCAGATAAACTTCCAAGTGCTTCAATGACCCTCTTAAAGGATGCAAATGACCAGCTGTCTGCATGGAATATAAATCCTTCCATTCCCCACTATCCTGTCAGAGATGAAGAAGCTTCTTGGATGAGAAGCGAAACGTCTTCAAAGAAAAAATAAGGAAGTCCGGTTGCCACCTGAAAAAGCACCTTTGGGACAACCATGACCTGAGAATCTCTATAGAATCTCAGCTTTTTGTTTATTCTTTTCCACTTCCTTTGTTCAAGCTGCGTTATCCCACAGCTGCATTCAGAACTGCACTGTTTCTTATTGTCAAGTGTGGACTGGTTCACTGCAGTCTCTCCATTGATGGATTGGTAGAAACATTTCTGATTCAGCTGGGATTGGAGATTCTGCCTATAGTGGGAAATTGGAACTTTGTATCTGCTGATCTTTTTGTCTATAGCGGTTATTCGTTGCTTTATTAATTTGATATTTCTCATTTCTAGGTGATATTTCTCAATCAGATATTCTTTGGTCTTCTTGTTCTTCAGCTTCATTTCTTTCATTTGTTCTAGCTTGTTTGCATTTAATCTTAGCATGCTGATCTTACTTTCCAGCCTGAACTTTTTTTGATGGTACACTGTGGTTTTTTCTTCTTCTTCTTCCTTGTTGATTTCAGATCCCAAGTATTCAGTTTTAATTGCAGCTGTGCTGTACATTAGTTAGTTTGTTTCTCACTTTGAGCTAATGTTTATATATGATATTACAGGATTGACATCTTTTAATACTTGTGCTAGCTGTTTCTTTGGAACAAGCTTCAATGCAGGCAACTTATTATGTTGTTTTCTTGGCAGAATTCTATTAGTCTAACTCCTGCTTTATTTTATACACCATGAGCAAACTTTCCTACTTTTCAAGACGCTATTATGCTTCCAATTTAACATTCAATCTCCTATAATAAATATGCCTATTTTTAGTGTCATGTCAATAAGGTGTTACAAGTTACCAAAGAACTCAGCTTCCCTATCTCTGCAGTTCTGGTTGGGGAATAGAACTGGATTACTGTAATATTGATTGACTTGCCTTGGATGCAAATAGAGATAGTTATCATTTTGGGGGTTGTATCCAAACCCTGACTTTGACATCCTTTTGTTAATAGTGACAACCGCTTCAGACTTGATGCTCCTAATATGGAAAATGACCCACTCTACTCTATTTTAGTATCTACAGACCCATCACATCCTGGACTGTTGCGGAGAAAAATAATTAGAGGTGACATGATCTTGTTTCCCTGCTCTCAATTCTCAATAATAAGACCGGAGTCCAGGAAAGAATAAAAGTAATATATTTCATAACAAAAATAAGAACACCTAAGTCTGTGTCTACATGGTGAAGAACAAAGAGAACAAAGTTTTGTTTTCGGTTCTCAAGGTGATGAACCTGGAACTTTAAAACTCTAGACAAATGACTCTGACTAAGCAAACTAAAATTTGCTGCTGGCACATAATAAACATCTGGAATGACTGCATCGAGCTCTTCAATGTAAACAGTCCCTTTCCCTTCGACCCTACAGGATGATTCGAAAAAGAATAAAGTTCACGAAATTCTGGCTCAGGCTCGTGCATTTCTGAGAAAAGATCTTTTCTGTAAGTGATGTGCAATGATGCACTACTGTCCAAAGTCCATAGAAGACGCCTATCATATCCTTGGCATGGCTCTGGATCATTGGTTAAGGCCAAAGTGATATATGGAGCTTGCAAATCGCTTCTGGGACCACGACGACCTTGTCTTCCGTCCCTGCCTCTGCTGCCTCTGGAGTCTGTTCCTCTGGGGTGGTACTGGCAGCTGGAACACGTTGTGGACAATCCCGAGTGACATGTCCCTCACGATAACAGATGTAGCATCTTGGCATCCTGGGAACGTAGGTTCTTCCTCGGAAGGGACGTCTTGCAGGTGCTCTCGCTACTGATTGCCCTCTCAAGTGTGGCGTAGCAAGCATGAATGCTTCTTCTTCTGTCAATATTCTGCAAACATGATCTACTGTGCGTTGAGCAATAGGCACTTGGTTAATCTTGGATATGGCATCTTTCCATGCATAATTTAATGAGTTAATGATAATGCTGATCATCTGGAAATTATCAATAACATAGCCTCTTTCACCCAAATCTTTTCTCATTCCTTTCATCTTAGTTAAATGTCCTCCAATACTTTCACCAGGCTTTAATTTCAGGCCATGGAACTCAGACAGGAGTAAACATGTAGTCTCCATTGAAACGGGTCTATAGCATGCTTCCAGTTGAGCCCAAATCTGTTGGGCTGTTGCATCAGGTGGAAATGTCACCTGTAGTTCATTGTCCATTGACATCAATAAAGTTGTGCACGCTTTTTTGTCTTGTTCTGTCATTGCATCAGTCCATGGCTGATTTGAAGGATTAAAAACCATGCT
>QLTV01001166.1:2968606-2984055 GCA_003457575.1 Thermophis baileyi | reverse complement strand
ACATACATACATACATACATACATACATACATACATACATACATACATACATACTAGGAGGTATTCCAGGGCTTATCTCCTTCAGGCAAACCTTATACAACAAAAGTCTACCTATAGTTATTCATTATGTTGATTCTTGATTATGGACCTATTGGCCATCTGAGTGCCCTGTTTTATGGATTTCTCAAAGCATCCAATAAGAAAGAATCTTGAATTGATAGGCTTTGATATAATATTGCAGATTTCTTCTTAATTCTTAACATAGTCTTGGTTATGATGGTACAAAAGGAATAAAAAATATTCATATCAATGTGAAAAGTTTTGGCTTTATTTTTCTTTTAATGGCAAGCCGTAATCTATAGTCTCCTAATGAAAAATAATGGCTCACCGTTTGAGTGTTATAGAGCACGAGGCAGTCCCCCGCTATATTTTTAAGCACAAGTTATCTCTGAGACAGCCTCATTTTAGGAATTCAGCAAAATAGCTTTTAGTCTTCCCAGCTGGACACATACGTACCAACATGAGATTTTTCTGCCTTGGAATCCAAGCCCAGCTGTCACTCTGACAACTTACAATAACATAAATATTTAAAAAAATGCAGTGAGGGATATACATAATTCCCCGTTTTCTTGGCTGTTGGGATTATTTGGCTGAAATTCCTTAAATATAGCATGCTTCAATAGCTCAAGAGTAGGCAACAAACAAAGCCTACCATTCAACTCTTCCTTTGCCTCAAAAAGCTGTTGGAATTATTAGGCAAAAATAAAATAAATAAAAAATCTAACCACAAACCTACAGATCTGTATAGAAGACTGTGGCTAAGGGTCGGGAGAAAGTCAGGTAAAGGATGGGAAGGAGTAGCTCTCGATAGTATTGCACTTTGTAAGGTGTCCAGATCATACATATAACTGGCGGTAAGTTACTGTGTATCAAATTGTTTATTTAATTTCTCATAATTGCCAATTAGTATGATGCCAGAATAATCAAGAATCTAGCCTCTTACTTCCCTTAACGTTGAGCATCTGTGTTATCATTTGAAAGTCAAACCGGCTTAAAACATACTTATACAGTATCCTGAATGCACAATCAGACCTCGTCACTGTCACGCTTGGCTTGAGAACATCAGGATGGGATTACTGCTTTAAAAAGCTCTCAAAATGCTTCAGTTCAGTCTGCGCCAGATGGTCTAAAATATAGTCAGTTAACAGGGATCCTTTTTGTGGGTCATGTGTATCTGATATTCCACATTTCACATTGGTTTGTTTCTGAATCCAGTTCAAAACGCTGGCCTATGAAGTGTTTAGGACCAATTCTATCTACATTTAGCAATAGCAATAGCACTTAGACTTACGGTATACACCGCTTTACAGTGCTTTACAGCCCTCTCTAAGCGGTTCACAGAGTCAGCATATTGCCCCCAACAATCTGGGTCCTCATTTTACCCACCTCGGAAGGATGGAAGGCTGAGTCGACCTTGAGTCAACCTTGAGTCAACCTTATTTGCCTATCCATTTTAGTCCTTGGTAGAAGTCCAGATTTGGAGCCCATAAGCAAAGTGTGAATGGTGGATAAGTAGAACAGTCATCTGAATTTCACTCCCTGACTTTAAATTATTGTGGGAGTCTATTCTGAATCGTTGGATGCTATGCAAAATGACGTTGTTTGAGTGGCTTTTTAGATTAATCCAGTCTTACTTTTACAGAAAACATTCTTCTATTTGAAACTGTTTAAAGAGATTTCACACACATTTCTAGCTGACAAGTACAAAATCACAAGAAAGGAGAGGTTCTTGAAGCTATCCATCAATATTTACTTCTTAGATAAGCAAGCAGATACTATATTGTGTTATATCTAAATCCTGGTAACAATTTCTATATTTGTATCTACCTAGTTACCATACTGTGCATTCCTACCTTCATGCACATATCTTTCCCCTTTCCTCTAGTGCCTTTCCTTTTTCCTTTCTCTCTTTGGCAACGAATAAATGATCACCCTAGCTTAATTCTTAACTCTTAATTGCTTTTTTTTTTTTTTGCTGCTATTTCTACTAGTTCATTGGCACATACAGCTTTGTCCCTAACATCTCACTGGTTCTCTGCCTCTTCATTCTTGCTGTGTAACATAGCTGTCCCTACAGTAATACTCTTTTTGTGTAATCACAATTAACTACGATGGCTTAATAAACAGATCCATGGTTGAGAAAACTCACTGAAAATGTTATCTCACAATGATGGGACAATGAAAATAAAAGCCAATAAGCTGGATATGGGAGTAGAAGGTCGAATAGCCATAAGTATGAGTAACTGATTGGTTCAAAAATTTTGCCCAAGAGTTTATATACTGTAGGGCCATAAAAATATCAGTTGCATGGCTTTTGCAATAATTGCACAAGTTCTTGCACAATAATAATAATAATATCTTTGGGTTTATTTCACTTTATTTGCACAAATTCTTATGATATGCGTGTGTGAATGACTCCTTTCAGGAGTAAAATAATTGCTCTGCAAATGGAAGAGCACGTTGGGGTTTAATCTGGGTGGGTTTTTTTGTGATTATTAGGAAAGAAACAGATAACAAAACAATGAATATATAAGATATGTATAAATCACACACATCTGCATTGGATTATTGCTACCTTCACAAGGATTGGTAGATAAAAAATGAACAGGTAGAAATTGTCACCTTTTTTTTTTTTTAAGAACATATGGTTGGGGAAGCACAGCCTGGTCTAAAATGATTAGGGGATATAAAAATCAACTTCTAGGATTGGGTATTTCATGAACAATTCTATGTTCAGTTACTGGAAATGAACCTTATTAATTATCTTGGATTTAATTCTCAGTAGACATGTATAAAGTATATATAATAATGAGCGGTAATTGGGGATGGTGTGGGATTCTGCAGCAATAAATAAATAAATAAGAAATTTGCAAGAATATTAAAGGTACTTTGTTCAATAATTCAGTATTTAGAAGAATGATAATATTCCTCTAAGCATTACTAAATTATGGACATGACATAATTTATGACTGGTGCAACTGTAAAAATATTCCCTCTTTAATAAACAATATATAATGTATCAGGATCACCCAACAAAAGTAGCTTAGGCCAAACAAAAAGGTTTTTAAATGTAACACATAATCACCCTTAATATTCTGTTTCAGCAAGGAACGCTGAAGTAACTCTGATGTTTCTTACTCAGAGCAATTGCATTTGAACTCTTGCTTTTCAGCTTCAGGGAAGTTTCCACTGTTCATTTATTTCACTGTTCATTTATTTTACATAGAGTTAAATCTATGAATCTCAAGTATATCCCACACAATCATTTTACAGGTAGTCCTCGACTTAGACCACAACTGAGCCCAGAATTTCTGTTGTTAAGTGAGACATTTGTTAAGTGAATTTTGTCCCATTTTATGACTTTTCTTGCCACAGTTGTTAAGTGAATCAATGCAGTTAAGTTAGTAACCAAGCTGTTAACTGAAGCTGGCTTCCCCATTGACTTTGCTTGTTGCAAACGTGATCACATGAACCCAGGACACTGCAAGGCTCATAAATATGAACCAGTTGCCAAGCATATGAATTTTGATCACGTGACCATGGGGATACTGCAATGATCATAAGTATGAACAATGGTCATAAGTCACTTTTTTTTCAGCGCCGTTGTAACTTTGAACAGTCACTAAACAAACTGTGGTAAGTTGAGGACTATCTGTATTTATTGAAGGTTCAATAAGGTTCAATAAATATTGAAGGTGGTCTAGCAAAGACTTCAAACCTTTAAGAGGCAACCTGCATATTTCCCCTTTTTCTTTTTCCATTTCTCATACCGTTCCTGCATGATTCTAGAGCAGGGGTCCCCAACCTTGGCAACTTTAAGACTTGTGGACCTCAACTCCCAGAATTCCTCAGCCAGCAAAGCTAGTCTTAAAATTGCCAAGGTTGGGGACCCCTGTTCTAGAGGTTACCCAGTGACTCATTTGGAAGTAATATAGCTATCAATTCTAAGAACAAGCAAAGAGAACTGCTTTCTTTTTTTGAGAATATGTTTATATGGGTGTTTTGTTTTGTTTTTTTTTTGTTTTTGTTTAAAAGTCTTCCATTCCTGGCCATATCCAAGATTAAACATTGGAAAAAAGTATATTTTGAGAATGTATTTATAGTTACTTCTTTGTGCCTAATAATTATAGCAATGTTAACAGCACAGGTCACATAACTGCCCTGTTCTTATTTTTGAAGCAAAAGAAGTGGTTCTTTTGACTTTAGAATGCATATCTAGGTTGTCTGACCATGTTTATAATATTTTTTTTCCCCTGGAGAAATGCAATTCTTGCACAATCCACAGCAATTTCAAAATATATGATTCATTAAATAGAATCAATTTTGTTTCTTTTTCTTTTGAAAGTTATGGAGGGTGCTTTCTATTTTTTGCTTTTAAGCTAACCTGTTGTAATTGTGTGTATTTTATCATTGTCGTATTTTTTTTACAATTTTACACAACTCTCATGATAATTGATGGAATAAAAAAAAAGTACAATTCTATGCTTCTTGCTAACCACTCTCCTAGGTCAATGGGTAGTAATTTCAGGCTCTACAATATTGGCCTCTAGCCAAATTTTGATCGAGGTCAATATTTAAGCCAATGCTATAAAAAAAAATTGTAAAAACACAGCTATTCCCTTTTGATTCTTTTTTTTAAATCATTTTGGCAACTGTCCTCATCCATCCAAAGCTAGACAAACATTAAAGATAATTTGAATTATGAATAGCAATTGTACAATCATTAGTGAGACAGATATTGCCAGTTTTCTGGATATTATCAATGTCAGCTTCTTGTTCCACTTAAGTTGCTATGGGTACAACAACATGTGGACTGTAAACCATTCAGGCAATATCCTTTTTTTAAAAAAATCCTACTTATTACTCCATAATTTTTCCATGGAACCCATAAATCATTGGTTGCTTCTCAACTTTATATATCTAGTATAGGAATCCTGAAGAGCACTGGAGACAGAATGCAGGACTGAAGGATATTCTGTCTGACTTCTCCTTATGTTAAATCAAGGGATGTGATTTGGAGTTCTGTAGTTGCAGAACCTTAACTGCGGCTCTTGAATATTCCATGAAATTTTCATTTTTATATTAACTGAATGAGGAAATTGTCAAATATACTGTATGATGACTATTAATATTAACTATACTTAACTGATTTGATTGCACTAAAATCATGTAATCAATTCTAGTGGGTTTTTTTTATAGTTCCATTGATTTCTTTGTCCTGGTCCATCTTTTTAAGGGTGCTCTGTAATGCGCTACTCCAAGGATCATAGAAATTGAATACTCTTGCATGAAATATTCCCCTGAATGAAATAATTCTGTTTTGTCTGGCTGCATCACAGAAGGCATAAAAGGCGCACAATCTGGAACCTAGTCAAGGTTTCTATTCCTCACTTATAAAATGAATCAAAACAGGGAACGCTTGATTCCCCACAAGCAGACACAATGTATGCCATTAAGTGACTAAACTCTACAAACACACAAACTATCTCTACAAACCATCCACCATATATGCATATGCAGTCATCAAAAGGAGATTAAAGATGAAAAGGCTGTTCATGGAAACCTGATCCTCAGCAGTCCTATATGCTAGGCTCCTGTGTATATCTGTGGGCAGTGAGCACAAAGATTTACAGGAAAATTGTAAGCAAATTTGACTATGATAGGAGAAACCCTGGCAGCAGGAATCGACAAAAGAGGACCCATGTGATTAGGGCTTGCAAATCCTCAGAATGATAACTCTTTAGGCTCCTTATATGCAGGCTGAACATCTTCACAGGGTTGGTTTCTCCTATACATTAATAATGTTGATGTGAGTCTGGAATTGGTAATGTTTGCCCATTGTAGTACAAGGGTGTCCTGATAAGTACAGGTAGCTCAACAAGAAGCTCAACACTCAGAGTTCCCTGTCCCTAGGGGATAGCTCAGTACTACAACATCTCCGAAGCCCTGCCATATGACTTACACTCTGGCTTACACTCTCAATCCCACTAACTCACATGACCTCTTTCCATCCTCTCTAAAAATAAGTGAATAAATCAGCTGAATGAGACAGGGGATTCAAGTATCTCTCCTCTGGCCTTTAATGAATGCCGTATATCACTATCTCAGATCCAGGATCTATTCCTTATGTGGATATAAAAAGAAGGTGGGGGAGGGGCACAATCTGGCAGGGCACTGAGTGCAATGGCTGCCGTGCAAAGTTTCCACAGTAAACATGATTTCTGTTTGCTGAGTGAGGCTTGGTTCAAAGGCGGAGGTGGGGGTAGTGCCTACGCCATGGACCCTTGCTGCTAAGTTAGAGGGTTTCAGTTTAGAAAGTGAATAAGGAAATGACTTCCTTCAAAGTTCAATGAAAGCCTTTAAATGGATCACATTGAAAAAAACATGGGTACAAATACTGGCTGTTTTCAAGCTGCTTTACACGAACAGCTTTTTCTTCTCCTTCTCCCATTCTGAAGCAACCATTCCTGAGATTGGCCTGTAATCTTGTGGGAAATGGACGTCTGAAGGAATTGCAGACCATCTGAGCAAATATTCCCATTTCCATTGGATGTGGGATGGAGACTCCAGTTGATGTAGATGAGACAGTAGAAAGCTTGTTCTTCAGAATCTCAGGGCCCTTTGGAAAAACATCCATTGAGTTTACTCATGTGTGCATTATATGTGGATCACCTGTCTTCTCCATGAAGCAATATTCTATTCTGTTCTGTTCTGTTCTGTTCTGTTCCCATCTCCTTCCTGTCCCATCCCATCCCATCTCATCCTTTTAAAATTTTATTTGTTTGTTTATTTCCTTTTATTATTTTGTTTATAAATAACTTTTTATGATCCAGGATACATTTATGCTGGTAGCAGACTTCTGGTTCCATTGGAGAGGGATCATCATTTCCCCCCCCCCTCCTGCTTCACCTCTCTTGCACCTGAAAAATTGTATGAAGCTGCTTCTCTGCAGAGGGAGGGAAAATAAATAAAGATGGTTTCCTGAGTTGAACATTGTGTAGAGTCCCCACTATTTGTGTCCAAGCCCAGATGCAGATGCTACTGTATTTAAGCAGTTCCCCACCAAATGTTCTCTGTCTTCTGACAAATTCCTTGGCATAGCTATCAACAAATACCCTGGATAAAATGTTTTCTCTTCCTGCAGCTGTAGATGGTGGCAGCTTCTTCTTCTTTTTTAAAAAAGTTGTACACCATGAAGTCATGTTCTTGTTTTGGCACATAGATTGCATATCTGAGGTGTCCTGAATAGGACATGGAGGTATAGAGGGCTGAAGGCAAATCATTTCTGCTTAAACAACATAATGTTTATGCTTCATCTGTGAAATATTTAGAATTTGTAGATGCTTAAGTACAGTCATTCAATCAATACTGGAAATAAATAAAGGCATTTACCAGTTCCATCTAGTTTTATTTGTAAATATAGTTATATTTTGTGTTTGCTTGAAATAAGACACTGAGCTCTTTAGGAGTTCTCTGTTCTTCTAGAAGAAGGGGAAAGGGAAGAAGAGAAGGAAGAGAAAGAGGAGGTACAGGAAGAAGAGGAGGAAGAAGAGGAAGAGGTTCTCGGTTCTTCTGCCCCAAAGACAATTTATAGTTTATTGTTTATTGAAGCAGTTTATAGTTTATAGTTTTTTGAAGCAATTTATAGTTTATAGTTTATTGAAGCAGTTAGATGAAAAATTCAAACATAGCAGCCTTTGGATTCTGGGTTTTAGCATGCTCTATCTCTATCCTTCCCTGTCTCCCCTAGGGTGCCATAAAATCTTGCTATTGCTCCAGCTATAGTTTTTGCTGCAACTAGAAGTTTTCAAATGCCTTTCACTTATTTTATTCTATTTTATTTGCAGAAATAAATCAGATTTAGCAACCACCTTTATTACTTAGGAAATAGTGCTGTGGTTAAAAATGCCTGGCTTTTTCTTTATAAAAACAATATGACTTTAGAACTTTTGAGGATGCATGTAAACAACAGACCAAACCTGGGCATTTTAGATTATCCACATTGTTTATTTATTTATTTAACTTATATCCACTTCTTTCTCAAAAAGTTTGCTTACTTCATCCACTCCAATTTTATTCCTACAACAGTAATTCTATGAAATAAATTGAGCTAAGAGATGGGATTAAGCCAGAATAACTTTGAGCTTTCAAGGAGTTGAACCTGAGTTTCTTTGATCCTAGTTCCACACCTTAACCATTACAACATTTTTGAAAATAAAATTTGGAATGGAGGGAAAAAGAAAAGACGGGATTGTGCTGATATATGAAGGGAATCCCACAAATGAATGTTGTGTACATGGAATGGGGGATTCTATGATTTGCTGTATCTAACTTTGGATGTTATGAGAAAAGCAGAATGAAAACAGATAATGCTCAGAAGCGCCTTGAACCACTAGATGGGCAGCAAATAAATTTGATAATAATAAAACATTTACTATGCTTGTTTCTGAATGAATGTATGTATGAATGAATGAAATTTCCAGTGCTTAGTAGGATCCAAGAAGTGTATATGGTGGAAAGAGCTTTCAGGAAGAAAATGTTGAATTTGCCTACACCAGACTTATTCATTTAATTTTTATACTGTCCCATCCCATTATGTGTTTTTGGGTGGTATACACAGTCAAATATATATATATCTATGCCCAAATATTTAAATAGAAAACCCCCCCAAACTATTGAAATACAATTAAATAGTTAAAAATGGGATAGTGTATTCTAAATTTAAACACAATACAACCATTGAATGAGCTCAATATTTCCATGAGATCTCTAGGTTCAGTGAGAAAACCAAGTTTTAAGGGCCTTCTGGAAGACTGACAGGATTGGGGCCAATCTCCTCTTGTAGGGAGTAACATTCCAAAGGGTGGGTCCCACAACAGAACAGGCTTTCCTCCTGGGTTCTGTCAAAGAAAACTCCTTGGCCAATGGGACCCACAATATTGCCCTCCTGCCAGACCTGATAAAATGGATAGATGTAACAAGAGAGCGGTAGTCATTGAAAAAACCCAGCTTCATGCCATGTAGGGCTCTAAAAGTCATTACCAGCACCTTGAATTGAATCAGGAAGCAACTGGTAATCCATGCTACTCACAGCATAGGTATAGCAATAGCAATAGCACTTAGACTTATATACCGCTTCATAGTGCTTTACAGCCCTCTCTAAGCGGTTTACAGAGTCAGCATATTGCCCCCAACAATCTGGGTCCTCATTTTTACCGACCTCAGAAGGATGGAAGGCTGAGTCAAATTTGAGCCTGGTGAGATTCAAACTGCCAAACTGCTGGCAGCTGGTGATCAGCAGAAGTAGCCTGCAGTACTGCATTCTAACCACTGCGCCACTGCGGCTCTTACTAGGTATAATATGTGCGGTTCCAGAAGCACATATATTTGTAGGGTGGACACCTGAATTTAAGGCGTCTTCTTAGCTCCTACTTCAATAGTTGATTTGTGATATTTGCCTTTGTTTCGATTAGTTTTCTTAACAGTTTCATTGTCACTGCATTGCCCAAAGCAGTGTGTCCCTTTTGGTCCATCAGAAATAATTAGATTCTGTAGATATTTGCTAATTTTTTTTAAAAAATGTTCTTGATGTGAGTAATCAGAGACTTCATATCTATAGTTTTACAAGTTTCACAGGTTTATTCATGCTATTTAGGTGTAGCACAAAATATTAATGCTTAATTAGAACCTTTTGCAGCAAGCTAGTACTAATTTTATATTTTTTGTCATTGAATTTTTCATATTTGGTCTTTATAATATGTGACTTAAGACTCTTATTTTCAAGCCAAAAATAAATACCTTTTAAAAGAAGTGTAATGTTTATCTTATCAAAGTTTTGCTCATATTTTTACAAATTGCTTTGAACAACTTTTGAAGAAAAAAAACAACTAGAAATGTTTTCAATCAATCAATCAATCAATCAATGCCTAATATAAAATTTAAAATTGAATGTTGGAATGAACATTTTATTTAAAATATATTGTACATTCAAATTTAATTTCCCTAAATATATCATACCCTAATTCATTCTTGTCATAAAATATTATGCTGCCACCAGCTTGTTTGTTTGTTTATTTATTTAATTTGTATGCTTCCCTGCCCCCCCCATGGTAAACTATAATACAATCAATTAAAAAGATAAGACAAAAAGGAAAATTAAATATATGTAGCAGCTGAGAAAAATTATACTCTGTAGAACTTAGCACAACATGAAATGAGGCCTTAACACACTGGGGCTCCCAGCCTCGGCACATACCCAGGTCTTCAAGACCTTATGAAATGCCAGCAAGATCTGAGACATCCTAATCTCTGGAGGAAGGATGTTCTAGAGAGCAGGGGCTATGGTATAGAAGGCACATGTCCAGGTCCTTGCCAACTGACATTCTTTGGTTGACAGGACTTGTAGTATGCTCAACCTGTTGGACCAACTGGGAAGAAACAACTGAGAGAAGATAGTCCCTCAGGTAACTCAATCCCAAGACAAGATGGGCTTTGAAGACAATCAACATCTTGAATTGCACCTGGAAACATACTGGTAACTAATGCAGCTCACATAGTAGTGATGTTACATGTGTTGCATATCTGACATCATTTATTACCCATGCAGCTGCATTCTGCACCAGTTGAAGCTTCCGAATGTTCTTCAAGGGCAGCCCCATGCAGAGGATGTTGTGGTAGTCCAAATGAGAGACTACAAGAGCATGGATGATTGTGAGCAAAGCCTCCCAGTCTAGGAATGTGCGCAACTGATGCACCACTTGAAAGTGTGCAAAGCATCTCCTAGCCATGATTGTCACCTGCTCTTTGAGCAAGAGAAGTGAGTCCATGATCATTCCCTAATTCGACATGGGTCTATCTGTGGCAGTGCTACCCCCATCCAGAATAAAAAATGGAAAAGCCTTGTGTCCAAAGGTGCAAATATCATACAGCTGGCACAGATCTAACACTGAAGTGCCAAACTAACAGCTACAAGAGGCCTTTCTAAACCCAAATATTACTAAATATTATTTCTTGCATCTCTCAGAAATGTTTATTTATTTATTTATTAAATTTATATGTCACTCATCTCTTGATCTCTCTATGTTACAAAAAACATTTTAACCATTTGGACTCTGTGGCTTTTGTATAATGCGATGGTCCTTTACTCAGAAGAGACATATTTGTACAAACAACTGACCATACAGCAGTACCTTAATAGTACCATCAGTGTTACATTATATTTACCCAAAAGGAGGATGACCCCAAAGTTAATATGATCCTTTGCAAAACCATTAGGGGACAGGAGGGAGGGAGGGAGAGAAGGAGAGAGGGAGGGAGAGAAGGACAGAGGGAGGGAGAGGAAGGGAGAGGGAGAGGGAGAGGGAGAGAGAGAAAGAGAGGGAGAGGGAGAGAGAGAGAGAGAAGCAAGCACAGGCAACATCTGGAGAAATGCTCAGCTTTCCCGTCAGATGAACCCAGTTAGATACAATCCTGGGGATTTTGTTTGTATAGAACAGTATTCTCTGTCATTCTGAATTCTGTAGTCCTAACAGGTCTTGGTGGTTGAAGCCCTGGAAAAGGATGAATCCGGGACAGCAATGGAACATGGATAATGTACTAGATTTGCCTTGTCCTTCTAATTACAGAATGGCAACCATCCCCACATTTTGAGAGTCTCTAAGGTGAAGACCTCTGGCTCTTGAATAAACAAGCAAGTCTTGTCTGTTTTCTTTTCCTCTAAGCTCCCATGTGTTCTAGCTTTCCTATTGGTGACTCACTGGTATTACTCTCCGTAACTACTGTATACACTGTTGCTGTAGCTGTCCCTACAATGTTCATTCCTGAATGATATCTGCAGGTAATCAACATACTCTAAAAAGACAGTCTCTATAAACTATAAGAAATATTATCGTTCTCCATACTGCTTTCATTCCACGATCCCAAGATAGAACATTATGAAACCGTAAGCCTGTGGAATAGGACATAGTTCTCATAATTCTCACATTTCATTTTCTTGCATAACAGCCCATTATAACTATTTTTTGCACCTTGCCATGCAGTATCTGTTTACTGCCATAGACAAGATACCTGAGTCAAATAAGTCAGTGGTTAGTCATTCATATAAAAATTCCTATGGTCATGTTTTCCGCAGCTCTTTCCAGAGCGGTTACATCAAGCAATTGATTAAATGAAGCTAGATATTTTTTTAAAAAAATTCTTAAGCAAATATCAGATTGAAGTTAATATTTAACTTCTGCCCATTTCAACTCTGATAGCTTTGGCATTGGTGTTGCTCATTTAATGCATGTGCCTTTATGGCGCCATGGCAATCGGGGCCCTGAAAGACCTTGACGTTGAGTCAGAGAAAAATAATAAAGTTAATTTGTTTAGGCTTCTGTCGATAAGTGTCTGTGCTCAGAGTCAATTGTTCAGGCAAACAAGTGTCAGTATGATCAGAAATGTTCTGCATGTTTTAAAGCAACTGTTGCACAACCTCACCTCCGAAGTTCTTTGGTGCACAGACTGCAGAGCGCGTGCAAACAAATAATACATATGCTAAGGTTCATGTTTGATATAAAAGAAGGAATATTAATTAAATGGTTTAGCATTTCTGTAATCGTAAATTAACTAAGTGCCATGGTCTGTCACTGAGTCTTTAAAGATAATTTACATCTGATCTTCAGTACCTAGTGAAGTGCATCCTAATATTATATTGGCTTCTTTATTATACTAAAGAGGGTGAGAAAGCCTCAAATGATCAAAGCCATGATGAGCAATGGATGTCAATATCTATGAGCTCATCTGGTGATGATCACAGCATATAGAAGATTGAGAGGGAGGCAGAGGTGGGTTCCTACTGGTTCTAACCGGTTCTTTAGAACTGTTAGTAAACTGGTGATGACGTCATGGAACCGGTTCTTTCGGTGTGTTCCGTGGGCGCTGCCATCTTGGATTTTGCTTCTGCGCATTGCTGCGGGGGGCATGCGCACGCAAAGCATGCGCGCGTGCACGGCGCAACCCTGAGCAAACCGGCAGCAAATGTATCCAGAACCCACCCCTGGATGGAGGGATGGAGGGATGGAGGGATGGAGGGATGGAGGGATGGAGGGATGGAGGGAAGGCAGGCAGGAAGCTGGGAAATTAAGAAGCCAGGAGGGCAAGAAGTTTGTCTGCTTGTGAAATAGAAAGGAGGACATCCTGATCTTGAAGTGCAGTTAGTTATTAATGCAGGGAAATAGAGGTGTGAGTTTAACTATGAATGAAATGCTAAAATGTAGGGTAGAAAGTATGAATTAATGTCATTTAGGTTGTCATGGCTATTCATAGGTTGTTGATGACTGCATGTTTTCACTCCAGGGAATGGTGATAATAGAAGCATCAGCAGAGATGACAATCTTTATTCTAACTCTATTTGGAAGGGAAAGACATTTCCTCTAAATGCATTTGTATCTAAACCGGTACTTCCCCTTTTTGACAACAAAAGTTTCTGAAAATTGCATATAATTCTGCGACACTGAAACTTGTAATAAAATTATTTCCTTTAATCAGGTGATGTTACTTTCACCAGCATAGGGGAGCAACTAGAAACAAAGAATTAAAATTTGAGTCCAATATTAGAGCTGGACTTTAAAAATCCAATAGTCAAGATTCTTGAGTTGGATCCATTTGGGTTCATTTCCACACAATTCCATGAAAATGAGGGTGGGTGGCCGTGGTGGGAATGCTGGCCATTCTATCCGTCTAGAACTTGTACTCCAATCTGATAATAGTAATAATCAAATAAAAATAAATTTGTATGCTGCCTGACTCCCAATGACTTTGGACAGTTCACAATAATCAAACAAATGAAACTTTACAATAAAACTGACAAATGGAAAGAACAATAGGCCAGATGGAAAGAAGCAAGAGGTCTCAATCTCCCTCACCAGAGGCCTAGGTGAAGAAGCTGTTCTTCAAGGCTCTTCTAAACAACAGTAGGGTGGGAGCCATACAGATCAAGGGGTAACATGTTTCAGAGGGCAAGCACTGCTACAGAGAAAGTGTACTTCCTCAATGATGACATTGTTTAATCAAAGGAACCCGCAGCATGCCAATTCTGCAAAACTGAATCAGCCAGGCCTATACTATGAGAGACAGATGTCCTTCAAATAATCAGGTCCTATGCAAGACCTTGTTCTTTAGACTGTTATTGTGATATAGGATCTTCCCTGATCATGATTCTAAAGTACAGAGAATGAACGAGATGAATGGCAGATGGACCCATCTCTTGTTGTTGAGCTGGCATGGGCAGGAACCTCCAGGCTGATCCTACTTGTTACAGCATCTATTCCCCCTCCCCCACCGTCTCAATAGGGAGGTGAAATTGCACGAGACAAGGACATAGGAGGCAGTTCTTACTAGGCTGGGTTGAACGTCACTTTGTGTAGTGTTGAGGCTTCTTTCTTTATACATGCTAATTTTACTCATAAATACATTCATTAATTAATAGTCTGTACAAACCTGAGATTCTTGGCTGTGTAATAATCAGCGACTGCGCTCATAAGGCTGGAAGGAATGCAGCAATAAGTTACAAAGCTGCTACCAAGAATAAAAATAGACGAGGGCTGTAAAAATAAAGTGAAATAAATGCCAAAGAACAAACCAAACTAGCTCTCTTATGTGATCTGTCCTCTATCATTTAGCGACATTTTCCTAGGCAGTTACTCAATGTTTCAAGTGACCCAGTTCTCTTGGGAAGAAGGAAAGGCATGAACTGCCAAGTTCCTGAATTAAGCAGAACAATGATCTCTAGCCCAAGAACAGAATCCAAACTTTCTGGTGGTGAATTATATAGCTGGTGATACAGAACAGGAGCCACCGTACAATTCTTCTTGTGTTTTTAGAATTCATGGCCTAAAAGCTAATTTTGCAGTTGTACAAAGGCATTGGACACAATGCTCTATTTGATGTAGCAGAGTGACACTCTGCTACACACCCCTTTTGTTTTCCTAATTGTAGAATTTGGATTATTTAGAAGAAGCTTTCCTGATGTTTCAGGACTGCAACTTTTGGCTCCTTGGCAATCAAGCACCCTAACCCTACAATCTTGGCTCTAGGATTAGAACAAAAAGACTCCTGCTAGTCCCTTGGACAAACCGGTCAGTCCTAGAGGAGATCAACCCTGACTGCTCTTTAGAAGGCCAGATCCTGAAGATGAAACTCAAATACTTTGGCCACCTAATGAGAAGGAAGGACTCACTGGAAAAGAGCCTAATGCTGGGAACGATTGAGGGCAAAAGAAGAAGGGGACGACAGAGAATGAGGTGGCTGGATGGAGTCACTGAAGCAGTCGGCGTGAGCTTAAATGGACTCTGGGGGATGGTAGAGGACAGGAAGGCCTGGAGGAACGTTGTCCATGGGGTCGCAATGGG
>QLTV01001166.1:2928496-2944014 GCA_003457575.1 Thermophis baileyi | reverse complement strand
ATACAGCTCATCTGTCTGGAACCCACACTGCATATCGGACATTAATACAATTGAGAGAGTCCAGAGATATTTCACGAGAAGAGTCCTCCACTCCTCTACTTGCAACAGAATACCTTATGCCACCAGACTTGAAATTTTGGGCTTAGACAACTTAGAACTACGTCGCCTTCAGTCTGACCTAAGCATAGTACATAAAATTATTTACTACAATGTCCTACCTGTCAATGACTACTTCAGTTTCAACCACAACAATACACGAGCCCACAATAGATACAAACTTAAGGTAAACTGCACCAAACTCGATTGCAGGAAATACGACTTCAGCAACAGAGTGGTCAATGCCTGGAATACACTACCTGACTCTGTAGTTTCTTCCTCAAACCTCCAAAACTTTAACCTTAGACTATCTACTGTTGACCTCACCCCATTCCTAAGAGATCTGTAAGGGGTGTGTATAAGCGCACCAACGTGCCTACCATCCCTGTCCTAATGTCCCCCTTTATTTGTATCCATTTCATGTATTAATAACCATGTTTATACCTATATCTGTTATCTAATACATGCTTGACAAATAAATAAATAAAAATAAAATAAATAATAATAAGAGTCTTCTTCAGGCAGAACCAGATCCAGATTTCTTGCCCCCCCTATAGGCCTGACCCTATAGAAGGTCAGTCTTTGGAGTTATCAGTACTTCAGTCACTGTCCTTGTATATGTTCCAGTCTGGGACCTCCTTCTTCTGGATGGGCAAAATCTTGAGGATGTCTTGAGCTATCTCTGTCACCCTCTTCACCAATACCTTTTGTGGGTATTCAGTATTTTAATCCAAGGCTCAGCACACCAGACTATGTTTCTGAATGCTTCCCCCCGCTTTTTATTCAGCCAACAAAGCAACACCAGCCTTTGGTTTCAATTCTATGCAACATTCCTTGAGTTTCCCTCAGTTAGCCTCTTTCTTCCTGGCATAGAATAGAGCAGCAATAAAACAATCAGCAGCTGCTTCAGTTAGATACAATTGCCCAGGCATTTTTAAGTGAATTCTTTCCCTCCTAGAAAAGTGAAGCTTCCTGACCAATGATGTTATCTCTGTAGTCTGAATATGAACATTGTTATCGCAATAATCAACCGCAGCGGTTCTCAACCTGTGGGTCGTGACCACTTTGGGGGTTGAACGACTCTTTCACAGGGGTTGCCGCGCACGCTAGCCGCCATCTTGGTGCCACCGTCACTGCAGGGGTGAAATGCTCCTGGTTCGGCCGTGCCTGTGGGTCGCCAAACAGCCAGTAGCGACAGAAGTGGGAGACTTCGTCCACCCGCCCGGATGCCACCATTTGGGTTCTTTTACCCTCTGCACATGTGGGCGAAGTCTCCCGCTTCCGTCACTACCAGCTGTCCGGCGACCCACAGGCACGCCCAAACCGGGAACATTTCACCCCTGGTGCCACGCCCCCTGTGTCACCTCATCGTGTGCGGGGAGGGGGCGGGAAGGGGGTCATGGCGGTGGGGAGGGGGTCACGGGGGGGTCGTGGCATTAGAAAGGTTGAGAACCACTGCTCTACCGCATCTCCAACTTAAGAGAAAAATGCACTAGTTGTAATTCTTGCTCTCTTTTGGGCTGGTGGTCACTCTTTCACTCCTGACAGGACATGGACTCTCCTCTCTTCAGTCTCCTCCACAAAGACCACCTGCACTGGATAGAGTGGACTCAGGAAGGCCCCTCCTGTTCTACTGTGCACTTTTATGAGAGCGCAACAGCTCCACTTCTGAGAATCCTACCATGACCTCTTCTTGAACCAATTACCAGCATCTAGATCCCTCTTGATTTGCCCCCTATTCCTTTATTTCTCCTCCTCCAGGATTCTTTGGGTTTTAAGGCTCCATCTGTGTCCTCCCTCAGCCAGCTCAGCAATAGTTCTGCCTTTCTTATGGAAAAAAAAATACACCGTCTCTTCTACAGTCAGGATTCTACTATCAGCTAGAAGGAATAACAGGTCTGCTTGGCTATTTGATATAGATGTGACAGGATGCTAGAAAGTATCTCCCTGAGGATATCTGCCCATTCCACCAGATCCATGCTCCAGGTCCTTTTAAATGTTGCATGCAACCTAGGAAGCATGCCTTTTCGGTGCCAGCCCCTGTCCTGTGGAATGCTCTTCCCTTGAGATCTGGCAAAATGCATGCTTCTTAGCTTTCTGGAAACCTCTGAAGAGTTGACCTTCCTCCCAAACATTGGAATAGGGTAATGCTGAAGCTGCAAGGTAGTAGCGTTGATTGCCTCAAGAATGATTGTGGTGCCAGGGTTTTTTTGTTTCTGTTTTTAGCCTTATATTTTTATGAAGCTTGGTTTTGTATAATTGTCAGTTGTCCAGAGTTGTGCTTCTAAGAGGGGAAGCTGTACAAGTCTTTTAAGCTGGCCAAAAAGAAGAAGTAGAAGAACCAGCATTCTTATTTCCTCATTAAGTTTACATTCACAGCAAGGAAGCAAACTAACAAGCTTGCAATGAAGAAGAAACTGCAAAGTAAAATTGCTTTGAAGTTACATTTTATATACATAAGTGAGGCATTGTATTTTCTTTTGCTTTATTGAGCAATTTGTCAATTAATCTTCCATAATCCAGCATTGGGACAGCTTTCTTCAATCATTCCTCAACAGTTTTACTCACAATAGGTTCATTTTATTAACTTAAGCAGACGAACCTAACCAAGAGTTTATTCTGCTGCCATTTCATGTACCATATTTTTAATTCTAGCTTTTATGAATTATATGTTGCATAATTAGTTTTTAACATTTTGATTGTACATTTTGTAGTTTTAAGTAATAACTTCCTTTATGAATGTTTATACCTTGAGAAGCAGGCTATAATTACAGACATAATTATGTTGCAGTGCCTCCAAAGCAGAGGTGGGTTCCTACCACTTCGGACTGGCTCTATAGAACCGGTAGCGGGAATTTCCCCCCACTCGCCAAACTGGCAGCGATGGCCAGCTGGACATGCCCCCGAACCGGCTCTCTTGGCGGCACATGCGCAGAAGCTGTTTTTTGGTTTTTAGCATTGCGCATGCACGCGCTCATGCACTGCGCGCACCCATGCGGCGTGTGAGGAAGCAAACTGGCAGCGAGGTAAGTCAGAACCCACCCTGCTCCAAAGGTTGGTGAATCTGATCTAGGGAGCTCAAGATTTTGTGTAAATGGATGGAGATTGAATTAAACTCTATTATCTGATATAAAAGAAACATGTTTTCTAGCTCCAGAATCAGGGGTGAAATTCAGCAGGTTCTGACAGGTTCTGGAGAACTGGTAGCAGAAATTTTGAGTAGTTGAGTAGTTGAGTAGTTTGAAGAACTGGCAAATACCACCTCTGGCTGGCCCCAGAATAGCAATAGCACTTAGACTTATATACCGCTTTACAGTGCTTTACAGCCCTCTCTAAGCGGTTTACAGAGTCAGCATATTGCCCCCAACAATCTGGGTCCTCATTTTACCCACCTCGGAAGGATGGAAGGCTGAGTCAACCTTGAGCCGGTGAGATTTGAACTGCCGAACTGCAGCTAGCAGTCAGCTGAAGTAGCCTGCAGTACTGCACTCTAACCACTGAGCCTCGGCTCCTGGGGTGGGAATGGAGATTTTGCAATATCCTTCCCCCAGGAGTGGGGAGGGAATGGGGATTTTGCAGTATCCTTCCCCTGCCACGCCCACCAAGCCACACCCACAGAACTGGTAGGGAAATTTTTTGAATTTCACCCCTGTCCAGAATACTTTTGATTACAAGAATTAGATTTTTCCTGCGGATGGATTGTAAAACACTTCCACAAGCTTCTTATGTATCCAATCCTGACTTACAAGTGTTTGCACATGGATAAGTGAAAATGATACCCTTTCAAATAAAGGAGCATGTTTATGTGTGTATCTTAACAGTATTACAGATATGAGCGAAGAGACACATGGTTTATTTTAAGTGCCTTTAACAGTAAGCTCTGTCTTCTGTTTTAAAACTGCTTTTCCCAACTCCTCCTCTTTTTTCTCCCTTTCTCTCCCCCTTTCTCTTTCTAAAGCATTTAGCAATGCTATGTACAAAACGATGGCATATACAAATACAAATACAAAGCAGTGTGACATTTGAATTCACTCCAGCATCTTTCTATGGACATCTTGTTCTCTCTGTGTTTATGTCCTTGTGGGATCAGGTTTCTTGTTTACAATCTATCCTAAGTAGGAACTGGAATTCTTGAAGAGCAGCAAAACAAGGACATGTGTTTAAAGGCTTATTTCTAGGAAAAGAGGAAGAGGTTCCTGAAAGGGAAAGCAGGGCCTCATCTTCCTCTTCATCTTGTTCTAAAAAGGGGAAGAAGTGGGTTGGTCATTAAAAAACATGCAATTTTAGAGTTCCTTAACGCAGAAAAGCAAATAGTGAAATGCAGTTTTTAAACTTTGAGAAGTCCTTCTTCTACCACAACAGAGCATTGTTTTGCCACAAACTCAAGGGATTAAATAAGTCAAAAAGCAATACTTATATTATCATACCAAAGTCAAAATGGTCAAAACAGTTAATAATGCTATCATAACCAAAGAAAGAAACCACAAGATTCAACTGATCCCTGCGCAGAAATTCCAGACATAGTTTACAAAATAAGGACAATTCCTTCTGGACCAAATATCGATGCATCAAATTTTGTGTTAGAATCTGGAACCAGGTCATTTATTATGATCACACCTAAACTGAGAATCCCAAAATGTAGTTGTCCCAGCAGAAGACACCTAAAAGAATTCTGCTCAGAACCCCTTAACAATACATTGAACTATCACGCTCCCTTCCATCCTTTGTCATAAGTATTTTGTTTCTCCAATTGTTTCTTCCCACCTCGTATGTTTTGACAGAGTGGGTGTGTTCCAGGTCCCTTCAATTAAATGTTGCCATCTTCTGTGGCTGTGGAAGTGTGCTTTGTCATGGCCCCTGCCTTATGGAGGAGGATCACTCCAAGAGATACGGATGACTCCCATACTCCTGGGCTTCTAGAAGGCCTATGAGACCTGGCTCTTTTCCCAGGCTGGGGTTAATGTGATTGTTATGTATTAGTGGGGCCCCTGTCTTATTTTTATACTGTTTATTGTTCTAGCTGTCTTAGCCTGGGCTGCCTATTAATGTGGTTTTTAACTGCTTGTTTTTATTGCTCTTTTCTGGATTCTGTAATCTGCCCAGGCTGTTATGGAATAGGTGGCCATGACAAACCTAATGAATTAAATTAAATTAATTTTTTTTGCATGTGTGAATGTATATGAAAAAAATACGCAATCTTCCAGGAAATCTACATTAACATATTTAAAAAGGAGAATAGTTTCATGAATTATGAAATAAAGCTTCACATGAAGCATTGCGAACAGAAATTATACTGAATATTTCTACTCTTCTTTTTTAATCCAGATAAAAATGTAGAAACTGAATACCGCCCTACCATAATGAAGAGGACTTTTAGAGATTTGCATTCCACTATTGAAAGACATTTGGTTTTTTTCAGTTGATAGTTCTCTGGGCATTCCACAAATCCAAAAAACATGAAATAAAATATCACATTTTTTAAAAAAAAATCAAGTTCTGCACAGCATAAAATATCATCCCTCTCTTAGGATCAATACCTGCCTGGATAGTTTGGCTTTTAATTGAATGCCAAAAACGCACCTTTGGGGAAAGAAATCTCTGCATCGAGCTTAGTATCTTCTTTCAGAAAAGAGTTAGCATATTCTTGATGCTAGCCAGACAACTAGAAAGCTAAGAGTTAAACAGTTAGTAGTTGAAGAAGCATCTTGCCCATATCCTCAGCCCTAAGCAACTGAATCTGATGGACTAATGTTGCATTGGATTCTATTTTGGATACTTTCATTTAAATAAGCATGTTGAAGATATATTCATCCCATTTATATTCAGAATGTTCAACGAATTTGACAGTGTATCTCCTTCCCAAGACCAAGTTACAATAGACTTCTAATAATTAGTTTATGTAGGGATCTCTGAGAATATCTTTAAGAGACAAGAGGAGAAAGAGCTGTAGACTAGGCAACTATCAAATAAGAAGCAGATGAGCAGAAGAAATGGGGGTGAGATAAATCTCTCAGAAGGGATCCTTTCTAGTTTATTGGTTTATAAAGGCAAGGCGGGGGGGAGATGTACTTTCAGACTTGCAAGATTGATGTCAGCCCTTCGATGAAGTTTAGACCAAACGATGAATACTAACACTACCTTTGTTGTAAGGTTACAGTAAAAGAATCGTACAAGTCTGAAAGTTAATCTCAGTTGATAGACCCAGTTGACTTCCAGAGAGCTTGAGGCCCTGGGATCTCATGGACAGTTTGGCTGAGATCCCACTCACTGCCTGAAATGGGCAGGTTGATGAGGCCTTAGATTATATTACTCCAATGCAGCCTCTTCCTGTGCCCTGAACCTTGGTGTATGACACGAAGTTTCATCCACCAGGATCTGAATGCCTCCACTTTGCTAATGTTTGAAACGGTCCTAAAAACCTGGCTCCTTATCCAGGCCTTTGGTGGGAATGACTAAAGCCTCCTTTTAACTTGTTTTCTGTTGTTTCTACTCGCACTTAAAAATTTAATAAATCACCATAATAACCATCCCAGTGCATGTCTTCCATACTCTTTTACTGTATCTTTTAGAATGGTGAATCTGGATGTTTCAAAATATTTACAACAATTTATAACATCATAATGAATGTAACAAGGTTTTGTTCTAGCAACAGACACACTAGATATGATCTACAGGTATGATTTCAATAATGTTAAAGCAGCAGGTGTATGGATAACTCAGGGTTCTTGAAAGTTATGCTCACACAGTCAGGAACAGAGTTAGGAAGCCCAGGGATAAAGTACTTCAGCCATGCTCAGTTATTGTAAGCATAGATTATATATAAACAGAGATGATCACCGGGTTTAGGGCAGATCACTTTGTCAGTACTTTAAGGGTCATTGATGGAATTGCAGGACAAAAAAAAAAGTATCAGCAAAAAATATGCAGTGAGCACACTGGAGTTTTATTGTTGTAAAGTGGGAACTTTTAGTACTGAATGCTTCACTGCACACTTTGACAGTAAGTGATTTCTTGATTATGGAGAAAGTCCAGATTCCTGAAATGTCCTAAGGGAAAGTATTTACTCTCTTTCTAATCATTAGAGACATTTTTGTACCAATTCTGTTTTCTAATATATGATTAATTCTACATCGATATAAGGAAGTTATAAACTCTATAGTATTAAAAAAAAACACCTCACAGGCCAGATGTGCTATACTGGAGAGGGCATATCAGGGGTGGGTTTTACCCAGTTCGGACTGGTTCTCCCAAACCGATAGCGGCCCGCTGGTGATGTCACGATGATGTCACCGAACCGGATCGGTCGGTGCCGGTCTGTGGGGGCCTCCATCTTTTTTTAAATTTTTTTTCCGAATTTTTTTTAAATTTTTTTTTATTTCCCTCCCCCTTCTGAGCATGCGCAGAAGCCGACTTCCGGCACTGTGCATGCGGTCGCCATCTTTTTTTTGGCTTTGTTTTGTTTTTGTTTTTTATTTTCTTCGGATTTTTTGTTACTGCGCATACGCGCCCACGCGGCGCGGGAGGGAGCGAACTGGCAGCGAGGTAAGTTGGAACCCACCCCTGTGGCATATAAAGCAATTAGCATCTAGGACAGAAAATCTGCAGTGTGTGTGTGTGTGTGCGTACGCGTGCATGCACGCTTTGACTTAGAACTTAGAACTATGGACTTTTATTTCACAACATTCCTTTATATAATAAAAAGAATGCTGAGAACTGCTTCCTTGAGGAAAATATCTAAAATTGCAGGCTCATGTCATCTTGCACCTGTCCTAAAGATTCATATCAATTATATGATGTACACATGGGCCCACAGCCGGATACTAATCCAGAATTATATGAATGCGCTCAAAAAACAATGTGGCAAAAGTATACCTCAATTCTTTATGGAAGATATTTCAATGTTTAAACTCCACTTTGGGAAAATTGTACTCAGAAGTGTTAATAATCATGCTCTAACAATCCAATATATCTGGGGCACCAGAGTAATTTGAAATTGTGCTGAACAGGGGAATAGACAGAAATACCAAGTTATAGTCAACTGCTGTTATAAATGAAAATAGTTCAGGATGTCATAAATCCATAACACAAAGCTATCGGAGCTTTGCAAAATGTTGAAAAACCTGCTTTGAAGAGTTCTGTTTTGATAATTAATCAAACTGGATCTACAGTACCTGGACGGTTTCCATCTTGGATGGACTCTAGAGTCACCCTGTGAATCCTCACTGCCCAGTCACATTAAGTCAGATTCCTTATTATTCCAAGGCAAAATTCAGTCAAAATGTCTATTACCTATTTTCATTTATAACAGCAATGAACTATAATTTGGTATTTTGGAACCTCACACAAGTCCTTTGTTTCCTTCCAGTTTTTGGACCAGAGCTCTGGCTGATCTGGCTGATTATGGAAGCAACTTTTCACAGACCCCCCCCCAACTCAAATAAATCAGGGCGTTTAGTTTTTAATGAAGTTAGAAAATTACCATTCTGCAAGCAGTTTCACTGACAACTGCAAAATGACCTTTTGATTTTGGTTTTGGAAATTTTGCAATCATCCCTTCAATAAACATTAAAACAGCAGTGGGTATCTTATCAAAGCAACTGAAAAACACATATCTGCTGCGTCATATACTCCATTGATCTCCCAAGCTGGATTTTAGCCTAGATTTTGTAATGGAAAAGAGGGGTAAAAATAATGCTGCAGCGCAGTAATTCTCTAGGTTGAAGAAAATTCTTGGCCATCCAGTTGTCGGGAAGTTGATTCATGGCAACTAAACTTCTTTTCTCATTGGTTCAAAATGTTTTGTTGCTTATCCAAGTAGTTTTTTTCAGTCTGAGCAAGTTGGTTAAGGGCACCCCATATATGTCCTCCAGGGAGGTTTCTCTTCTCATCTGCTCTGAATAGGCTCATTAGGTGAGTAAGCAGAGAAGAACAAAAATACCTGGTTATTCCTTCCATGGCCAGTTTATTGGAAAAGCTAAAACAGATATTTGGAAAACACCACATACCTGTATTCTTCAAACCCATCAACACACTAAGACAGAGACTTATCCACCCTAAAGATCAGACACCAAAACATAAGAAGAATAATGTAGTGTATGTGGTCCAGTCAGAGGTGGGTTCCTCCCAGTTCACACCGGTTCTATAGAACCGGTAGCAAACTGCTGGTGACGTCACGGAGCCAGTTCTGTTGGTGCTGGTCTGTGGATGCCGCCATCTTTTTTTCTGATTTTTTTTTGGGGAGGAAATTTTTTTGAATTTTTTACTATTTTTTTTTCTTCTGCACATGCGCAAAAGTCGAGTCCCCGGCACTGCGCATGCGCCGCCACCTTGTTTTCGGCTTTTTTTGGGGGGGGGTTGCAAATTTTCGGCACTATGCATGCACACGCGTAGCCACATGGCGTGGGAGGAAGCGAACTGGCAGCAAGGTAAGTTAGAACCCACCCCTGGGTCCAATGCAGTGAGGAGTGTTCAGAGCTCTACAGTACATTGGAGAAACCAAGCAGCCTTTACACAAGAGGATGGCCCAGCACAGGATAACAACGCTACAGGACCAGACTCAGCAGTATATCTTCATTTAAAAGAAAAAGCACACTCTTTTGAGGATAATAATGTTCACATTTTGGATAGGGAAGATTGATGGTTTGAGAGAGGGATGAAGGGATTCATTTATGCGAAAGTGGAAAATCCTTCCCTTAATAGAGGTGGAGCTTTAGGCACAACCTGTCCCACATTTTTATGCTGCCCTTTCATCATTCCCCAGGAAAATGAAGACCACTTCACAGATTCACCAGGGAGGCCACACTTAATGACCCATCTAGGGTAAATGATTTACAGAGACACCCCCATTTACACTGCCCTACATCTCAGAGAAAAAGGGCAATATAATTGCAAAAAATAAACTGAGTAGACTGCCTCAAATTGATGATCAGAACAGAAGATTTCAAAATACGTATTATTTGCCAATGTTATGGCTGTTTTGCATTTTCAGATGTCTCATGAGTTTGTTTTGTCCCTCTTATTCCTGATATTGAACTGTTACCTGGAGAATAATATTCTCCAGGTAACAGTTCAAAATCAAACTAATATATTTTTTAAAAACCCACTATTTTAATACTACCCTTTTTGATACATGGGCCCATGTGCAGAAGATATTAATATGATGTTTCATAGGCCAAATTCATTTCTAAATGGTTTGCTTATAATTATTATATTTTCTTTCAGTGTGCCTTAAAGACAAGAGTAAAATAGCTACATTTTAATTTTTACATCTAAATTTCAAAGTCACAATTAATCACAAAAAATCTTTTTTGTAAGTAAGGATGATGTGGCATTATCATCATAAAGAATCAATCTGTTTGTGTGCATTTCCCCCTTTCTCTTAAAATACTTTCTGTTTTATCTATTACATTTGTACCACAGCTTGTTCTGGGAAGGTAAAAATGACTTTTATAATCTGAGACACAAATCAAGGCCAAATGGTTTTAACTTCAGAAAGTTTGTTGCTCAACCCCAGGTCTTGTTAGGGAACAGTTTTGCAGATCTGGGCTGAAAAAAAATCTATATCATTATACCATAGTAACAAAGAAATATGGAAAATTCCTAATGATTGTCCAGATCTGGCAGACATATTAAAATTATCTTACTTTAATATATAATGTTTGTTTCTTGGCTTGTTGGTTAGTTTTTATTTACAAATATTTTATGCTACCCGGCTCAGTAAGACTCTTGGTTGTTTATGAAAAGATAAAAACAAAATCCAGACAACAATATAACTAAATGTTCTTTTTCTTTCCTTTTTTTTACTTTGTTCCCAGATTCAGTTATCGAGAGATATTTCACACATATGAAAGGCCACTTCTTCCACCTATCTGAGGGCAAATTCAGACCTTTCTGGATAAAGAGGCAAAGTAAAATTGAATAATTTTAATCTGAGACAGTTTGGTTCAATGGTTTAACATACAAAGCTAGAAACTGGGAGGCAGTGTGTTCTACAGTACTCTGTGCCTTAGGCATGAAACTAGCTGAGTGACTTGGACCTGTCACTCTATTTTAGCCCATGAGCAATGGTGAACCACTTCCGAAAATCTTGCCAAGAAAACAGAATGGACTTTTCGAAGTAGTTGCCAAGGGTCAAGACTGACTCAAAGGCACAAAAAAAATAATAATAAAAAAAAATAAAGTCAAGAACATTGACATAAAAGAATCAGAATGTCTATTTAAAGAATTTTTTTTAATTTTTGTGTGTGCCCAGAATAACTAGAAATACAGCTGTTATTGTTAGAGAAACAATAACTGTAATTCTCACAATTCATTCCCACATATGTCTAATCTGAAGACCTACTGAATTCAGGGGGAGCTATTAGTTCCATCCTCTCCTCTGTCTATTTTGATCATTCCAGGACTTAATCAGATATTTTCTACTACACCAGGTTGGGAGAACAGAAGTGGCAAGCGGAACCATCTCCCTTTTGTCATTCGGTCATTTCTGACAGAGCCATGATAAAAAGGTAGAAGGGAAAGAAACGCACAGTGACATAAGAAAAGGAGTCAGTGGATTAATCAGAACAGGGCAGCTAACTGAACATTGAAAAAAGAAAACAATAAGCAACTCCATCCTGAAACAAACAAAATGTTAAAAAGTTATGATATTTATGTAGCTACTTACCAAGCACATCTAAATTATATTAAAGTAACCAAAATATCTTTACTATCCCCAAGGCATGTCCCCACTTTTGAGCACCCTTAATATTTGGAAATTGAAAGTTGAAAAATTTGACACACCCTAATTTATAGCCACATGTATAGGCGTGCCTAAGGGAGGTGGTAAAAATCTACAATATAGTGGCAGTGGCATTACACTACATACTCATAGAAAATGGGTAGGTCTTTGATTGTAATGCAGAGCCTATCATCTTGCAGGTTTTGGCACCTTCCAGTAAATGCCCTTGAGTGATGGAATCTCCTGCTAGACTGGAGGAAGGTGTTAAGAAGTGGGTGAGGTTAGAATATCTGTGCTGCAAAAAGAAACACAGGCCTGACCTCTTCCAAAACCCTTATCTTATCATTTCCAAGCGAATGCAGTCAGTCTGGTGAGGTTCTTGTAACATAGGTGATTAGCAATAAAGCTTCTGTTTGAAAAAAGAACAGCATGGCTGTGTAGGTTTTATTCTCTGCAATAAAATAAATCCTGGGTCAAACTTGACCGGAGCAACTGGCTAATATTCTTAACTGGTTGGTCAGTGGTCATGCAAAGGACATACATTCTTTTAATTAATAGGTTAGATGTGTGATTGCATTGGCAATTGCTCAGTCCCTTCTTCTATGAAACATGGTGCTTTGACCCTGGACTTGTCTTCCCCATGGTCATCCATCTGACATTAACTGGTCTGCATGAGGTGGAAAGATCTATCCTTTCAGCTATTGTTAATCTCTCATGGAAGATAAGGAAGTCGCTCTCGTTACTGGTCCATTTCACTTTGCATGACTCAAGCGGAATTAGGGGCAGAAGAGTGATTCCTTCATTAGGCAAGTCCATCTTGGGTGAATCCATTTCCTCTTCTCACAGGCTGCTGCCATTTGCTTGTTGTGCCCTTTGGGCCCAGTCTACAGCACTGGCCACAGGGCAGGGGCAAAGAAAGTGGAGCTGTTCTTTATAGAATAGAATAACAGAGTTGGAAGGGACCTTAGAGGTCTTCTAGTCCAACCCCCTACTTAAGCAGGAAATCCTATACCATTTCAGACAAATGGTTGTCCAATCTCTTCTTAAAAACTTCCAGTGTTGGAGCATATACAACTTCTGGAGGTAAGTTGTTCCCCTGATTAATTGTTCTAACTGTCAGGAAAACTAAACTGTTCTAACTTTCTCCTCCTTGGATGGAGATGATAGGGCATCTGAACTAAGAAGAGAGCACAAAAGTGCATTAGAAGTGAATGACTCATTTGATGATGTTGGCCTGGATCTTGTGAATACGTAACATTAAATATCTAAAATAAATGTATACGATATGAAAGATAAATTTCTTTATATGTTTCATGAAATAAATTAAATATGTAAAATAAAGGTATATATAAAAATATGCAAACTGAAAGAAGCCAAAGTCATAAAACAAGCAAATGCTACTTACAAAATATTTTGCTTGATGTCATTTCAGGCCATTATACCAAGGCTATTTGGATGTGAAAAGAGGACAATTGGATCTGTTTGAGCAAGGTTGAGTATTAGCTATATTATTTGGAAATAATGGTCAGGATCCCAGTGGTCTGAAAAGCTTTAGCTAGATAACACTTGTTTGTTTTTCATCCAGTGACATTCTAGATCAGCGGTTCTCAACCTGTGGGTCGCGACCCCTTTGGGGGTCGAATGACCATTTCACAGGGGTCGCCGCGCGCGTTAGCCCGCCATTTTGGTGCCACCGTCACTGCAGGAGTGAAAAGGTCCCGGTTCGGCCGTGCCTGCAGGTTGCCGGACAGCTGGTAGCCCGGACGCCGCCATTTGGGTTCTTCTACCGTCTGCGCATGCGCAGAATGCTTTGCGCATGCGCAGAGGATAAAGGAACCCAATCCCGGGCGGGGAGGGGGCAGGGAGGGGGTCGCGGCGGCAGGGAGGTCGTGGCACGGCGGGGAGGGTCGCAGGGGGGTCACGGCATTAGAAAGGTTGAGAACCACTGTTCTAGATACTCCTCTGATCTCCAAGAGTTATGTTTTTGAGGGTTGCAAAGAAACATGATGTGGAAAAGGTTCTAACAAAGCCCCAGTGAATGTCTGGAACAATGAACATACTTTGGATCCTGGCCAGCGTATTTCTGGATTGATCTTAATTTATTGAACTGGGTACTTTGTGACTTGTCAAATTCAAAGCTCTCTGAGAAAATTCATGTTCTTCTTTTCTTTCCCAGAAGTTTTCATCATGTCTATATTTATCCAGGCACAGTGAGATGTTGCCAAAATTTGGGATAAAAGAAAAATAGAATTAAATGTGTATAAATGCATGCGCACATAAATAGAAATTTAAAAAAGGCGACAATCATTGAACAACATTTATATTGTATGCAACCCAGAGTTGCTATATTAGTGACATGGGTGGTATAGCCCACATACCTTCCTCCTTCTACTTTCCCCACAACAGCAACTCTGTAAGGTGGGTTGAGCTTAGAGAGAGTGATTAGCCAAAAGTCACACAGCTGGCTTTCATGGCTAAGGTGGGATTTGAACTCAAAGTCTTCTGCTTTGTAGTCTGGTGCCTTAACCCCTAAACCAAACTGACTTTCTTTGCAACGATTGGGATTTCCCACTAAAATCAGCTGTAAGACACATGACCTAAGCAAAGGCTCAACTGGGCAGCAGCTTTAAAAGTCTGAAAGGTGCACAAGAAAAGATATGCATGATGATGTCATCGTGCCCATGCCATTTTGATCATTGTGACTTCTACCAGATGCCTTTGACAGCTTCAGTGGCCTTTTATTTGCAAAGTGGCCTTCTAGCCCTGCTCAAATTCCCCCAGTGGAACCTTCTGTCCTGCATCATCGAAGTGAAATGTTTTGCTATCCACTTACTGAACTAGGTGAACTGCTTTTGCCAGAATGTGATAGGATCATTTTAAACCCAGTCACAAGTTAGGTGAAAACGTGTAAACTGAGAGCAAGCAAGTACTGTGCTTTCTCAAATTACTCTGCCTGCCTCAAGGAAGATGGTTGGAAAGCAAATACTAGCGGCGTTACATAAGGACGTAAGAAGAGGCTTGCTGCATCTGTGTCACACAGTGTCACAATCTGTGTCACACAGTGGTTCATGGGATATATTTGGCATGCAATACTTTCTAGCAGCCGTGTTTCAGGAATGCTGCCTATGATTCATGAGGCAGTAAATCACTGCCAGTATTAGTGGCCGTAGATAGCCTGCTCTTCCATGAACCAATCAAGTCCCCTTCTCAATCCATCCAAATTGGCTGCTATTGTGCAACTGATGGCAGGGAATCCTGCAGTTTAATTATGTACTGGGTAAAAATGTATTTCACTCTGTCAGTTTTGAATGTTCCTGCATTTAGTTGCAGAGAATGATTCAAGTTCTAACACTGTGTATGAGAGGGAAATTTTAATCCATGTTAGTACTGGTAGTCCTAAATTACAATTGGTTGCTTAGTGACTGTTTGAAGTTTGATGGACCAGGTGCAGTCAAATGGTGATCCACTTAATGACCAGCATGACTTATGGCCCTAATTTTGGGCTCAATTATGGTCATAAGTCAAGGACTGCCTATATACCATACATACAGTAAGTTTTTAAATTCCTATTAAATTTTGGGCTCAATTATGGTCATAAGTCGAGGACTGCCTATATACCATACATACAGTAAGTTTTTAAATTCCTATGCTTTGCTTTGCTTTGCTTTGCTTTGCTTTGCTTTGCTTTGCTTTGCTTTGCTTT
>QLTV01001166.1:2906317-2920969 GCA_003457575.1 Thermophis baileyi | reverse complement strand
GATATTTGTGGGCGCCACCAGGGTCTCGGCTAGTTTGTATGTTTTGGGTCCGCAGTATGTGAGGAAAAGTGCTCTCTTCCTGTTGTCCGGCAAGTCTTGAAAATTGTTCGCTTCCAAAAACATGCGAAATCTGGACATATATGTGCGCCATTCTTCTGTTTGTGGGTTGAAGAATGCTGGTGCTGGAGAGTGCTGTTGTGCCATCCTGTTGTTTGGCCGGTGCAGGTCGGAACTTGCTAAGATGGCTGATGGATGCCACGAGGTGCCTTTGTTCAGTCGTCTTCTCCCACTGCCTTCGTCGCCAGTGTTAGATAGGCGCGGGAATAACAGCCAAGACGAAAAGACCCGTTCAGCACTTTAATAGCGGTTAGCACTAACTACAGCAGACTGGCGGCTGGCGGCAGGGAAGCCGCCTTTATGGAGCTCCCCGCAGCCAGCTTGGCCAGTGACAACGCTTCAAACTCCCCGCCACTGATTTAACCCAATCAGCGGCGGGTATGCAAATACCTGCTTGTTAAGTCGGAACACAACATATGGTATAGACAAATGTTTGTGAATATTCAAATTATCAGATTCCAGATCAGGTGCAATTATTATTAAAACAGAATAGGAGACAAGAATTTCCCTCTGTTCAAAATATAACAAAAATAATACATGGATTTCTCATCATTTCAGCATCTGTTTCTGATTTTAGTTCTACTTACCTAGATATACAAATGTAGCTGCATTGTAAGACTAGTCCAAAATGAATAGTTTTTGCCTAAGCATATTTTTGTGTTTAAAAAGAGATCAGAGAACTGGATCTCTGTGTGTGGGAAATATGTTATTTCAGAGAGATCATTCATTTGGAACTGTGAACAAAGTGCATAATAATCTCTCAACGAAAGAAAGTGCTTTAAGATTATTTTTGAACAGTTGATCAAAGAACTTTAGTTTGTAAAATAAATATGATCTAGTTGAAATTTCAATAGGAAGAGAAATGAAATGGAGAAAACAAATTATCTATTTTCCACTCATTTTGAATTAAAACCTTCCATTATAAATCAACAAATAATATAAAGAAAATATGGGTTTTCTTATCCTCCCAGTTCACAACTGAATGATGATATTTTTTATTCATTAGAGCATTATTCCAGTATCCTTACCAGCAGGGTGTTGATCTTTGCAATTTTAATGTTTAAAGTAATATCGTAATCCATCCAGAGATCTTTCATTATTAGGTAATCATTATGGTGATAATGATTTAACTGAGTATGAGCCAAACTGTTAAATTTTAGCAACCACAGAAATTTTCTGTACGACAATCTGTTCTTGACCTGGTCTTTCATGTTTTCCAATGTTCACTCATGAAATGAAACTATCAAAATGTTAAAAAGTTATGATATTTCTGTGGTTACTTACCAAGCACATCTAAATTATATTAAAGTATCCAAAATATCTTTACAATCCCCAAGGCATGTCACAACTTTTGAGCAACCCCTAACATTTGGAAATTGAAAGTTGAAAAATTTGACACACCCTAATTACTGTAAATGAGGCCATCCAGCTTGCTGCTCATCCCCTCTGTAAAGTTTTTTTTTTAAGCCACAAAATGGGAAGCCCTGCACATAGACCTGCACACTGCCGCAGCTGAAGTGCTGCTTGGGCATTTAGGCTGGAGCCAACCCCATCGCCACCACCCTCTGACAGCCTGCTCACTTGCCCACCTGCCCGGCTCTCCATCCTGCACCAGCAGCAAGTTGTCCCCACAGCGAATTTCCGGTATTGAGATATCCTGCAACAAGATGGTGGCAGCGAGTTGGTGGAGGGGACTTTGCATTGGCAAGAAGGCCACACCCTGCTGGCCGCACTGAGCTAGCGGCACTGAGTCCTCCCATTCCAGAGAGATGATTTGAACCCATAACTACACTTTTCAATTAAACGTTATTGGTTGGCTTCTGATGAGATGAACTACTGTACATCTTCATTAATGAAGAAGCAACTGTTTCCTTTGACACTGGCTTGCAGGAAGCCCCTTGTTGCAGAGACAGAAGGAAGTTCAAGGCAAACCAACTCTACATCAACCCTTTTTTTGTCTTTTTGCTAGGTCATGTTTTTGAATATCACCTGAGGTTACTTTGTTTGGAGGTTATGGAGGAAATGTGGAAATATAGCTGAAGCTGCTAATTCAGTAAGAAATACCTTGAACTGTAGTTAACTTTTGGCACAGTGACCGTGATTTTGCAATCGTAATTGTTCTCTGATAGTGCCTGCTAAATTCTTTTTTCAGTGGATAAAGCTAACAAACCTGGATGGCTCTGTTCATGATTTATTTACCGTATCATCCGAATTAGGGCTGTTTCTGTCCATAGGGAGGAAGGACTGCTTTTCTGTGTGCAAAGAGAGGCATCTAGAGAGTGATGGCTCTTGCGTCTTCCCACATAAAGAAAAGCACTCTAGTGAGTGAAGTTTCAGTAGAGACATATGAAGGGGTCGGTGGCATTTCTATCCCTGAAGCCCCATCACGGTATAAGGGAGCAATTGAATCAGATTTCATTCCCTATTTGCATTCTCTGTAAACATTAACTGACTATTATAGCAGAGTACAGGTTTGAGAAATAGAGACAAAGATGATAATGAAAAATTAAACCATCGCTCACATGGAATATTTCTCAGATTTGGAATGTCAGTTTTAGTACTAATAAAACTAACAGCAAAATACTGTGCAGACCTCCACAAAGGTGCAATAATTCAGAATAAATTAAATCAGCCATAGCTAGGGTACCCCAGTTACATGTAATCACGCCTAGCACATGTTTAGGGTTAATACATATTGATCATTGGGAGAGGAAAAGTGATGGTCATTAAAAGAAGAACATGTCTATGGACTGTTTCAATTTTGGGTGGGAAATCTGAACATATACTCCATATTCTAAATGTTGCAGACTTGGGATATCCTATCCATAGGAGAAGAACAAATGGACCATTAGATTGGTAGACATTCTGCTCCTTAGATAGCAATAACAATAACTAAATGTCTATGGAGATTCTCAGTCACGGTTTTCCCAAAGGTGCTTTTTCAAGAGGCAACTGGACTTTCTGGTTTTTCTTTGAAGATGTTTCGCTTCTCATCCAAGAAGCTGAAAATGAAACATCTTCAAAGAAAAACCAGAAAGTCCACTTGCCTCTTGAAAAAGCACCTTTCAGACAATAGCAATTGCATTTAGACTTATATATTGCCCCATAGTGATTTACAGCACTCTCAGGGCGGTTTACAATATGCAGCATTATTTGCATACTGCCCCAAACAATCTGGCACTTCATTTTACTGGCCTTGGAAGGATAAAAGGCTGAGTCAACCTCAAGCCCTGTCAGTATTGAACTCCAGGCTGTGGGCAGAGCTTGCCTGCAATACTGCACTTTAACCACTGCACCACAGGACTTCCTTTTGAGTCCCTCCTCCACAAATTTTTGGCCCAGAAATTATCCTGCTCCAGTGAAAAGTGTGGGACCTGCCTTCCCAGTTCCCCTTACACCTGGAAAGCCTCAAATTATATCTTTCATACTGAGAGATGGTGACCATTACTTTGCCAATCCAAATTATGAATGCTACATTAAAAGGCTGATAACCCGTGAGCCAGCTTGTAACTCCTTCAACTACAGCCACTTTTGTATCCTGATATGCTGACTCTGTAAACCGCTTAGAGAGGGCTGTAAAAGCACTATGAAGCGGTATATAAGTCTAAGTGCTATCGCTGTTGCTGATAGGCCTCCTTTATTTTTGTAAAATGTTGGTGAAGCTGATGTTTTACAGAGTTGTGATAAGTAAGATTTTTCACAGCTGCATCCAACCATCAAAGAAGAGGCCCAGCTTCCAACAGTGAGGCAGCTCATGTTGTATGTAATTTCATCTAATGCCTTCAAGAATTCTGCCTGGCCAGCTCCAGAGTAATGGCAGAAATCCTACTACATGTGAGGAGAACCAGCTTTATTAGAGGCTCTTTGGCTTTCCACTCCAGGCCAAAGTTTTTCCTCCTTTGCCTGTGGAGTCAAGGGGCCTGCAAATAACAGATACCCTCTCTCACCAGGTTGCAGACTAAACCAAGATTTGTTGCCTTAAGGACTTCCAGCATGGAGGCCAAGGTGCTCTAGTATCAGCCAGAATACAAAGCACAACTCTGTTCTACTGTTTTGAGGTTGCCGCTTTACCACATTTTCTCCCCAGCGAGACACTATGGCTCTAAAAACACAAAATGAGCTATATAGATCTTTGAAATGCCTTTTCTGGTACAGAAATAGTTTTTTGGTTTCATTTCATTTTATTTTTAATGTTAGAAAAGGCATAAAAGCTGTGTGATCAATAATTTTCTGCAACCAGCCACCACTAGGAAATTTCAGAGTCTGCTAAAATGAGCTATTCATTATCTCTATGGAAAACTGGGTGAATTTTCTCCCTGGAATAGCCAGGAAGGTAGAATCTTGACCAGTTATAACATTGACAAGGGACTGATTGATTCTTTTATTCATTTCTGGACCATCTTTCATTATAAAAATTTTTGAGCTAGCCTGTCTCCACGTGTCCTTAAAATGTATTCACATTCTAAAGCATACAATTAAAACTATTTAACCTTTCACATTATTGCCTTTCTATGTTGCTTTGGACTAGTAATGGTGCGGTTTAACATACAAAGTGTCAGGCGAAAGCAACCAGGACCATTCGCGAAGAGAAGCTTTATTGCAAACAGGTTTTTTGTTTCTTCCTGAGATCACAAAATATGTTATTTATGAATTGATCTGTGGGGAATGCACACAGGATGACCAAAACTCAGGAAAATGACATATCAAGGGACTGCTTTCTGACCCATAAATTTTCCTCCTGCTGCAGGGATTCCAAGGTTAAGGTAAAAGTTTCCTCTGTCTAGTAGGGATGGTACTCAGCTCTGTTTCTAAGCCAAGGGAGCCAGCATGGTCTGAAGACATTTCTGTGGTCATGTGGCCAGCATGACTATACACTGAGGTGCACAGAATGCTGTTACCTTCCCACCAAAGTGGTACCTATTTATCTACTCACATTTGCATGTTTCCGAACTGCTAGGTGAGCAGGGATTCTACTTGAGTCTTAATTATTGTCAGAGGTGAAATTGATAGTGAGAAAGAAGAGAAGCAATGGAGTTAAATCTGTAGTTCTCTCTCCCTCCATGGAAGATCCATGTCAGCCCTAAACTATATGCTTTGTGAGATGTTTGTTTCACTGGGCTTTTGGTATATAGAAGGAGTGGGAAATAGGTGCTATGAAAACTTATGCTTTTGCATAGCCTTCAACAAACAATATTTTTTTTAAAAAAGGGATGGAAGCAAGGTAGGAATAGAATCAATAGTTTGTTTGATCCCTAATTTTAGGCGATATATTGTACGTACATTTGCCCAAACTTATTTTTAAACTTTTTAAACTTAAATTCCTCTGAAGATTCCACCCAGAAATGGATTCCTCTGTCTCAAAAAACACAATTCTTTGGGAATATTTAATCATTTATATGTTTCCTTAAGTCAGTGGTTCTCAACCTTTCTAATGCCACGACCCCCCCGTGACCCCCCCCCTTTGGGGGTCGCACGACCATTTCACAGGGGTCGCCGCGCGCGTTAGCCCGCCATCTTGGTGCCACCGTCACTGCAGGGGTGAAAAGGTCCCGGTTCGGCCGTGCCTGCGGGTCGCTGGACAGCTGGTAGCCCGTACGCCGCCATTTGGGTTCTTCTACCCTCTGCGCACGCGAAAAGCGTTCTGCGCATGCGCAGAGGGTAGAAGAACTCAAATGGCGGTGTCCGGGCTACCAGCTGTCTGGCAACCCACAGCACGGCGGAACTGGGACCTTTTCACCCCTGCAGTGACGGTGGCACCAAAATGGTGGGCTAACGCGCACGGCGACCCCTGTGAAATGGTCGTTCGACCCCCAAAGGGGTCGCGACCCACAGGTTGAGAACCGCTGCCTTAAGTGGTGTTTCATTAACATTTGGTAGCAATGTGAAATTAATAGAAGAGCTCATGCTGTTATCTTTCTGACCCGCTGAGATTTCAAGTAAGTAAGTTTGCAAAACCATCTGGGGAAAATTTGTGCAACAGACTGGCAATGTATGGCTATGCACATTACAGGATAGTTCTAAATTCTAAGCTTTGCCATCATTTGTCCCACTAGCTATAGTGTGTTTGGCAAGCTATAATGTGTTCCAGAGACAACTTCAGGTTACTGCCACTATATATATTTATAAAGAGAATACTTACATTTATTTCTCTCAGGGGTGAAATGCTCCCGGTTCGCTCATACCTGTTGGTCGCTGTAGAGCCGGTCGCCAAGGTAGCGCAAGGCGCCGCCCACCCAAATGCGCAGAGGGTAAAAGAACCCAAATGGCGGCGTCCGGGCAGGTGGGCGGCGCCTCGCGCTACCTTGGCGACCGGCTCCACGGCGACCAACAGGTACGAGCGAACTGGGAGCATGTCATGCGCAGAGGGTAAAAGAACCCAAATGGCGGCGTCCGGGCAGGTGGGCGGCGCCTCGCGCTACCTTGGCGACCGGCTCCACGGCGACCAACAGGTACGAGCGAACTGGGAGCATTTCACCCCTGATTTCTCTGCTCCAGCAAGATCCCTACCTAACATAAATAGCTTACCTAGTGTGAGCAACACTCCATAGTGCTGTTCACATTGTTGTGAACAGATTGTAATAATAAATAACATACTACTTTGAAAAGAATAATTGTAAATATAATTCAACATAGCATTTCTGCAACAGTAGCCCAACTGAGATTCATATCTCCATCAAAAGAAACTGATCACTTGCTGAATCAAGGTGGCACCATTGGCATGGTTGTTTTGAAAACTGAGTCACTGTAACCTTCACAGCCTTCACTAGCTAGCAAGCAAAAGTTCAGGAATACTCAGAGCTATTTGCTTAACCTTGTGCTTAAGGGAGATCTGTTGAATGTGAAACACTATACATTTCGGCATTCTAAGGTCATTTTGCTTCATTCTCATCTCCTTCTTTATAATCATGTGGCATGTTTTTAACCATATCATGAAATTGCATTGATTGGTTCAGCTTGTCCTGCTTGGGCAAATAGAAGTTATGCACCAAGACAACACAAGACGTCTGCCCCACCCTATTAATTCCATAACATAATCTGTAATTACTATACCTTCTATAGTAAGATTAGCTTGCACAACCCAGTTCTTTGTATTCTCTCCACAATCACCATAAACCATACAGCCAGGCCATGTGTATTTAAATATCTAAAACTCTCAACAGCATTATTGTGATGTTGGCTTCTCCAAACATCCATTCATTTGGTATGGACCTATGGAGAATGAAATACACAATCTGTATAGTTCTATGTGTATAGGTTTTCTTTCTTCAGCCAGTCACAACGCAGCAAAGCATCCCATTAAAGCAAACTGCCTCTAATCTGGTGCTTCTGGATTTTACCCAACTCAGGTCTCCTGTCATTCATTTTGCCAGTTACTCTCTCTCAGCCCAATCCACCTCTCAGGATTGTGAGCTCACCCCACCACCCACCCCAAACTCACAGGGGAAAAATAAATCAGAATCTCAGTCCATACATGTGGTATGACTCAGACCTGCTTAAATTGCAACTCTGGCCTAACCAGTGAGGCTTTCAGCCATCAAACAGTTGCCTATCCCTTTTAAAATAATTGCTGGAAATAAGATATTCATTCATTCATTCATTCATTCATCCATTCATTCATTCGTTTGTTCGTTCGTTCATTCGTTCATCCGTTTGTTTGTTTGTTCGTTCGTTCATCCGTTCGTTTATTCATTCCCTGCCCTGGTGAACATACTTAATATTATTTTTCTGCCTTTTTTCTCTCACAACAACCATCCTGTGAGGCAGATTGGGCTGAGAGAAAGTAACTGGCAAGATAAGTGACAGGAGAGCTGAGATAGATAAAATCCAGAAGCACCAGATTAGAGGCAGTTTGCTTTAATAGAATGCTTTGCTGCAAGGGTGTAAAACACAGCAGATAAAACGGTGAAATTTGTAATCTGTCTTGAATTTTTGTCAAAGAGAGTCCAATCTCAGTTGGCCTTTCAGCCTTGCAACACTGCAAACACATGTTGCCTTGCAGAAAAACAGCTGTGCCCGTTAGAAGCAGGGTGCTGCTTTGTGGAGGTTTGGCACAGGAATAAAATTGGCAAGGCAGGAACCAGCCACTTCCAAACCCAACAGAACCATTATGTCAACATGGAACAAGGGCTTCCCAATCTCAAGGCCGTAAGGAAAATGCTCAACTATCCATTGACTAGAAAAGGCAGGAGGAAAAGGCCTAGAATTTAAAACCTGAACAGAGGCATAGGTAGAATTGTACCTCTGTGTATTGCAGCATGCGGATCTTTGATGTGTATATGGCCTTGGCCTTGTCTGCAATAGAGAAATCAACGTGAGTCATGCTTGTGAGACTGCTACTAGGTAAGCCTGTTCAAGAAAGGAATTAATGCCTTGAAGGCCAATATTTACAGCCATGCTTGGAAGAAACCTGGCATGTGCTTTGCTTAAATCTCATTCAAAGCAAAGCATCCCACATTGCTCTAGTGAATTGCCTGGATGCCCTATTCATGGGTTTTATAGCTGGAAATAAGGCCATAGATTTCTCTTGGCTTGATCCAGCTACATTCATCTTATGGTAATACAGTATGTTCCATAATAATGCACAATGATGCACAAATGTTTACAGTATTTATTTTTGGATTGTTTGTTTTCTGAATCTAATTATTAGCTACAGATTGTAACAGTTATATTAACTTTTTTCTGTCTTGTTAGAAAAGACTTATTTCTATCAAAATAGAAGGACGAGAGGAGAGAAAGGAAATATAGATATTAAAGTGAGGAAAACCCTGTAGTTTGCCTCAGTAGCTATAATGTATACAGTAGATACTGTAAATGGTTCTATGGAAATTGGTTAGACTGGTCCAACAAGGAAATAAGATGACTTATGCGTGTCATATATAGATGGAGAAAGGTTTGGTCATGGAAGGAAGTCACTTGAACCTTGAAACCCAATAAAAGAAGAGGGGCTGTCAGGTTTTGGCAGGCTTTGAGAGTTGACTGGAATCCAGTTGATTTTTGACTCATTCCTGGAATTGACTTGGGACTCTTTCTTTCCATGAAATGGAAAATATGTATTGAAATATTTCTTTCTTGAAACATCCTGGTTAGGGATATATTTTTAACATCACAGAACTCAACCTCCAACCCATCATGCCATTGGCATCCATGGGAAGTGAGGAGTTAAAATAGGTAAGATGGTGATCACCACAACACAATCAAACCTCCATCTTCTTTTCTGCATTGACTTTACATATAAAAGCCATTTTGGTTTAGTAATTAAGGTGCTGGCTTAAATACCAAAAGATGGTGAGTTCTAGGCCTCCCTTAGGCATGAAAGCTGGCTGGATGAATTTAGGCTGGTCACTCACTCTCAGCATGACACCCCCCCCCCCTATATGGGGTTGTTGTGAGGAAAATAGGAGGCAGGAATAATAGCTATGATCCCTGCCTTGACACACAGACAGACAGACAGACACACACACACACACACACACACACACACACACACACACACACCATGATGAACCACTTCCAAAAAATGTTGCTAGAAAACAGTGTGGACTTTTCAAGAGAATCTCAAATGCATTATTATTATTGTACCTGCTTAGCACCTTCCCTTTACAATTGCCACTCAAACATCCTGTGTCTAAGTTGCTTATTTGGCCAGAAAAGGAGTCAAAAGTTGCCCGTTGAAAATGGAAGAAATCTGGATTGTAGGAATGATTAGGCAATAGTATATCCTTCCAGAAAGAAAGGTAAGTAGCAAAACCAGAAATGGTTATTTTTGGCTTTCCGTATTGAAAGGGGCATGTTACAGAATATTTTATTCATCTGTTTATCAGTGTTATGGATATATTTCATTTGTAACTCATTTTTCCTTTGGGAGCCAAGGTGGTATACATAGTGTACTTTTAAGTTACCCATGTTTTACTGGCAGGACAATAACTGTCCTATGAAGTAGGTTGGTTTGGGAAAGGGGAACTGATCCCCAACCTCCCACTGAACTCTGTGGTTGAAATGGAATTACCCAGTTAGCTAGCTTAGCAATGACATCTCACCGCTTTACAGAACTAGCCTGAATATTCACAGGTACTTTTAAGATAATTTTCTTTTAATTTAGTTTAATTTAATTTAATTTCTTTTAATTTAATTTTTAATTAAATTTCTTTTAATTTAACTAAAATAAATTAAATTTCTTTTAATTTAATTTAGACACCATATAGGGGGATTCTCAAGGTGTGATTAGAAAAAAAGGTAAGATGATTGTGGCAATTATGTGTGTCGCAGCTTCCATCTTGATTTTACCTGTCAGTATCTTCTGAAGATGTCTCTTGCTTCTATTAGATCATCTTTTTTTTTACTCACCTGGCTAGGCATCCAGACACAGATGTTTCAAGCAATTGTGCAGAATGTCTTGAAGTTTGACTCTACAAAATGAGCCTGCTGTTGTCACTAAGGAGCTTTGTGTTGGTTGTTCTCTTCCTCTGGATCAGACCTGGAGAGGAAGGGTGGGATTCAGAGATGACAGGCCTTTGATGCTTAGGAATTCCATGGTCCTACAATTTTATATATAATCCCATAAGGGTGTGGCTAGCTGATGAGAGCTAAATAGCTTGAAATAGATCTATACTAGTCTCCCTTTATTTATGTAAAAATATAACATACAGAAACGGACTGTCGTTTGTAATTAACTGTCTGGATGGCCCCTGGAGGGGCCGAAAGGCAAAAAGGAAGCAGTATGCTTTCTCCCATATTTGGGTATACCAGGTGATTTAACAGAGAAAAAAACATATATATATATATATATACATATATATACATACATATATACACATGTATATATGTGTATAATATATATACACATATATACACATATACATATATATATATAATTTAATATATATATTGAGGGGTATAAGGAAGCACATTCCTTTCACACTGCAAGGAAAGCAGTAAAAGAAAAGACAGACCATGAAATGTTATTAGAAACACCTCTCATCTTTCAACACAGCTGCTTTTCTTCACAACAGCTGCCAGGTGACATTTAAAATGACAGCACAAATTCACCATCCTCCTTAAGGCTATAGCCATGAAGGGTCTTTCCGGAGCGTTCAGATGTATCTTTCTTACATGCTTGACTTCCTAATATGGTAAACGAGTAATATCTTTTCTGCATACAGTTTTCTGCTTTGATTCAAAAAGCAGAATCCTGCTCACATGTATTTGAAACAACAGGCTACGCCTTGCTACGCAAAATGACTCCAGATGTAAAATTTGACATTGCTTGGATGGTTGATTGATGAAGATTTTCAGATAACATCTGATTATAAAGTGTATAATTAAATATTTCTTTATGCTGTCATGAATGTTAAATTGTATTCATGGAATAAGTATCTTCTTCTTTCTCCTCTGAATATCCACAATGTCAATTCCATTTTCACCAACTTCTGGTAAGAAAAGTAACTTGAGTACAGTTTGCCATAGTCATTATCTACAGTGTACCATGTCTTATGGCTATATCCAGGGAGATCTCAAGTTACTCGTAAGAAATGTATTGTGCAAGAATCTCTGATAATATAACCTGCCTTTCCTCAAAGCTACCTACAGTCCTACATCTATTGTCCCAAAAATATAATCCCCCACCTGCCATCTGTAACATTATAATCTGGATTACCTATCATCCTATTCCATTTAATACAGGGTTTCCTAATCTTGGCAACTTTAAGATATGGACTTAGCTGACTGGGGAATTCTGAGAGTTGAAGTCTATGCATCTTAAAGTTGCCAAGGTTGGGAAACCCTGATTTAATGTCTAAGATGCCTAGAGAGAAGATAGGCATTCTTCTACCAAGAGTTTTGCCAAACTTCAGTCTTTTGGTGTTTCCAGTTAAGCAATGCTATTCTTAAGACTTACAGTACTTTGGCTTAGTACAATTTTAAAAATATGAAGAACTAAGGACACATTTTTGGAACTGCATATCTTAAGTTTACACTTTCTCATATTGTATGAATTGTCCCATGTTGGATATAACTTGGCAATATACAGTATATGCCTCAGGTCTAAGAAAAAGGTATTTGAAATAAAGATGTTACTTCTAGATTATTATTTTTTTGTTGGAAAAAAACCTGTTATCTCTATTTGGGCTGATTGAATTGTTTTTTTTTTGGACAGAATTACAGTGCAAAGATTGGTCAACTCCGTTTTTGAGGAAATGGTTCTACAAACCATTTCAGTTCCAGTGCAATCTGGAATGTTGTTTAAAAACATCATGGTGTATAGGAAGAATGTTTTTGGAAGATCCCAAATGAGGAAACATTTTTAGAAAAGATCATCTCTGTGGGTGGTCAATTTGTGGTAGGAGTGTCAAATTTAGAATGCCCTGGTGGTTGTGGCTTTCAGAACTGGAACATGGTGCCATGTTGAATCTAAAAGAAAGATTCGACTTGTTCCCAAAATTTTGTTGCTATGATTATCTGGGTAAGTAAGAAGAACAGCGACAACCAAGACTGTTTATTCTTTATGAAAAACACAGCCTATCCTTTAATTAAAAACATGGTTTTATATTATGTAATACTTGTCTATGGCTATATCTGATTAGTAGGAAACATTTCAGCTCATTTGTTACTTTAGGTACACCTATATAAATATTTCCTTAAATATGTACTGCTCTGAAAAAAGAAAGTACCAGTATATTACTTAAGCTATATAGAGGAAGGATGAGGTATGTTCAGTAAAATAGACCTGAATTTAATTTGTAAATTCGTATAATGGAAACTAGACTAGACTAGAGCAACACACTACACTGAATAAAGACCATAAGGATTGGAGGTACAAAATAATGACATAGTATTTTGTAGTTATAGCAATCCAAAGCACAATGTTATCTTCTATAAAAATAGTTTCTAAAGTATCAATAATTATGTTTGTCACAGTGTACTCATTAATTTTGTGTACTTTTTTCCTTTTTGAAAAAAAAAAACCCAAATGCATCCATGTTATTAGCCTACTTCTATCTCCTTAGCAAACTGCAGCTTGAAACAGTTATTTGTTTCCTGGGAAATATTTGTGCATTTGGGAACCCAGTGAGTCACATATCTCCATTAGGACTGGCAGCAAAAAACAAGCAAATATTTTTCTTTCATGCTGTTAAGTGCTTAATAAATCGTACAAGCACATGTTGTGCTAAAGCAGTGGCATATTAATAAACTTTATGAAAGATGAATACTCATTTACATTGTAAAGCAGCCTTCTCCAGCCTGGTGCTCTCCAGATGTTTTGGAGCAACACTGCCACAGTCTCCAAGAGGGAATAGCTTGGCCTTGAGGCAGCTGAGAGAGGGATGTGACTTGTAGTCCAAACTACTGAGGTTTTAAAGCAAGAAATATTCCTTCCCTGGGAAACAGAGGCTATCTTTTGCTATGGAGACTTCTTTAGGTTCAGAGTCTTGTAGAAAGTTAGCACCCACCCCTCTCCTAGAAGAATGAAATATTCTAGGAAATATTAAAAAGGCAGAATATTATATTTCCCTGGATGAGAAATGGAGAAACATGGTTTTTTTTGTTTTTTTTTTTTGAGGCAGGAAGCAGACTCACTCTTAATAGCCCCCACCCTCCTCAATAGTGCTGACAGCAGATGTCAGCACTTAAGAGATAAAGAGATGGCTAGGTCTATTATAAGCAAATACCCTCACCCAAGAAACAACAAAGGTAGGATTAGCCCTCAACCACAATAGGAATTGCCCAAAGCCCCTTCATTGCATTACCCAGCACATTTAAACCAAACTTGACTCAGACAAACATGATCCCACATGGCCCCATGGGAGTCTGACAACAGCCAATAGGATACATGTCCATACATGCCCTTGCCACAGGAACAGGAAGCTCAAGTTCAAAGAGAGGCAGAGGTGGGTTCCTCCCGGTTCGGACCGGTTCACCCGAACCGGTATCGACCCGCTGGTGACATCACAATGACATCACAGAGCCGGTTTGGTCAGTGCCCATGAGGTGCGCCCATGCAGTGTGGGAGGAAGCGAACCGGCAGCAAGGTAAGTTAGAACCCACCCCTGAAGAAATGGTATAAATAACCCTCACTCTCCACTCCATGTGGTCAGCTACCCAGAATCACACATGCTTGGTGGTTCTGCTTCACCATTAAACCAGGGATGAAATCCAGCAGGTTCTGACAGGTTCTGGAGAACCGGTAGTGGAAATTTTGAGTAATTTGGAGAACCGGCAAATACCACCTCTGGCTGGTCCCAGCGTGGGGTGGGAATGGAGATTTTGCAATATCCTTCCCCCAGGAATGGGGAGGGAATGGGGATTTTGCAGTATCTTTCCCCTGGAGTGGGTTGGGAATGGAGATTTTGCAGTATCCTTCCCCTGCCACGCCCACCAAGCCACGCCCATGAAGCCACACCATGCCCACGAAGCCACACCCAAAGAACCGGTAGTAAAAAAAATTGGATTTCACCACGGAATGGAATGGAATGGAATGGAATAGAATAGGATAGGATAGGATAGGATAGGATAGGATAGGATAGGATAGGATAGGACAGG
>QLTV01001166.1:2882297-2900904 GCA_003457575.1 Thermophis baileyi | reverse complement strand
TTGACTGGTTCCTAATATGATTTGATTGCTTATTTGTACCTGGACTATCATTAAGTGTTGTACCTTATGATTCTTGACGAACATATCTTTCCTTTTATGTACACTGAGAGCATAAAAAGAGCCGAGGTGGCGCAGTGGTTAGAGTGCAGTACTGCAGGCTACTTCAGCTGACTGTTCAGCAGTTCAGCGGTTCAAATCTCACCGGCTCAAGGTTGACTCAGCCTTCCATCCTTCTGAGGTGGGTAAAATGAGGACCCAGATTGTTGGGGGCAATATGCTGACTCTGTGAACCGCTTAGAGAGTGCTGTAAAGCACTGTAAAGCGGTATATAAGTCTAAGTGCTATATGCACCAAGACAAATTCCTTGTGTGTCCAATCACACTTGGCCAATAAAAAATTCTATTCTATTCTATTCTAATAAATAAAATAAATGGTTTATTTTTATTTTTATGGTATTCTAATGCACTATGCATAAAAAAATGAAGCTTCCTTCAGGTTGAACAAAACAACCCATGACTTCATGAACACATCTCTGTAGTGGTTTGTCAACAATACCAATACCTTGTTCTATTCTTTAATTTCTTAGCCTAGCCTACAGCCTGGATATTCCCAGGAGGTTTTTCAGCTAAGTTCTCAAAACTCTTGATCCTGCTTAGCTTTTGAGCTCAGAGAGGCTAGCAAAATAATAATGTGAGATACAGGTAGAAAGGCAAGGCAAACATGGAAACAGTACATAAAGCAGCTCAAGCTGTGCATATTTAGCCCAAAGTCTCAGGGCTTTGATCTATTATAGAACAATTTTTGTTACTGCAGAGACTATTATCTATTATCCTGCCACACTCTCACGTCCCTTTGCTGTTAGTATCACAATAAAAATAATGACAACTAAAAATAAAAGAACATGTACTCCAAACTGTCATAACAAAACCAATGTAGGAGAAAAAATTATAAGAACAATAAGAGGTGCAGGAGATGTTACTAAAGACTCTTTGGAAAAATTCCATTTTTAATAAATTTAATAGTAATTTTTAGTAATTTAATACTAAAAATAGTAATAGAAGGCTCTGCAGTTGTTTCATAATTAAATGCAGTGGTTAGTTTTACTGTTTTTGTTTTTGCAGTTGTTATTGCTTTGTATGTCATTCTAAGCCCTTTTAGAAGGATGAATGACATATTATCTTTATCATCATTTAATGGATCAATGATCACTAGGAAGCAAAGATCCCGGTTTGGTTTCTGGATGCTTTCAAAAGGGCAAGCACTTCCCCAAATATACATCCAATCAAAACATTTTTAAAGAAATGGTTGTGTTTTCCTATGTCAGAAGGTTTGTTTGTTTGAAAATTACAGAATGTACTTTTATAACTGTCTGAATTTTACACTTAAAAAAAAATCATGTTCTTAACACACACAGGGATTTAGGGAAAGGATGGAGTGATGAATCTGGTTTGCCACCAGACTGTTGACTCAAAGCTAAATGGTGATCTCAGTTTCATTGGCTTATTAAACTACTGATTTTATACTAGTTTTGTTGAAGTTAGAATAGAGATTCTGACATTCAGCATTTGGTTGCCCTGCACTATTTTTGTAGAAGAGTACAGACATTTGACACTGTGTCCCAGATGAACATAGTAAAAGTCTCTGTGTACATGAGGACTGGATGCTTGTAGTTCAGGGTTTCAGGGAAGGTGACATATATTTGGCCCATTGCCTCAGCATCTAATCCTAGCCTTGGCTGCATTGTGATTTTTTTTTAAAAAAAAACACCAAGTGATTAATCCTATGAGTTGTAGTTGGTTGGCTTAATAATCAACTGGATTTACACAAATTTGCACACAGGTAAAAACAAGATTTCTGAAGCAAGATCTATGCTGTCTTCTTTAAAGGTATTCTCTCTGTGGGGAGAATGACTTTAAGATCATTCTGTAGTTTCTTGTTTTCATTTTTTGTTCTTTTAAACTCTGTCTTGTACTGTAGGTGGAATTGTTTTTTATATGCAGAATTACTAACACCTAAAAAAACAGATTGATTGATATGCCAACAAGCCAGTTTCAACTCTTGGTGACTACATAGATATTCTCCAGGAGAGTCTATTCACAACCTGATGCTTCCTCCAGTTCTTCCAATGGTGCAACCATCATCACTGGAATTGACTCGACCCACCTTGCTGCTAGTCTTCCTTGTCTTCCCTTCCCTTCCACCTTTCCCAACATTGCAAAGTAGGATAATCTGAGCCTGTGCTATGAGTAAAAATTCTCCAAGTCTCCCATGAGGTTTTCAACTCTAAAACTGTAAGGAGTATTCTGCAGAATTTATTCAATTCAGGGGTTGGGAATTTTCAGTGTTCCAGTTGATTCAAACATTTTTCCTCTGTTTGCAGGGAACAATTGTTTAGTAACATCTGGAGGGAAGGTTATCTGTTATAATTGAGTATTTTTTTCATAAAGTAACTTTATAAATCTTCCACTGTCCATCTTCTCAAATTGTCCTTGAGGAGGTTTTTTTCAACCTTCTATTCTTTAGGTAATTTATAAAATCATCTACCTGAATTAGTTCTGATGTTGAAAAACCTGCACACATACTTCTAATTTACTTCATAGTGCTTTTGCTTATATAGTCCCCTCAGTGAACCATGATAAACTCTATTAATGTAAATCAGCCAGAGTCAAGCAACCTCAGAAGGCAGGAGTTTCCGCATTTAAACTTTAAGTAAGAACTGCATAATAAGATCTACATGTAATTTTACATTACTGCAATTGTGAATCCTGATGCAATTGTTTCCACAGAGGAACCACATCAGAGTCATGGATGGATCCACCACAATGCTCACTGCTTGTATTTTGAAGCAGTTTTATTTTATATCTTGGTGGGGAAGTGCAAGATTTACTGAAGGAGTGTTTTATGGCATAGCTTTACATAATATGTGCACACAGGGAATCCAGGGTAGATTATAAATGCTTCTGTTTGTCTTTACACATAAATTACAGAGCCGTTGTAATTATGCCCAGGAAGCTAAGTAAGGGCTGAGGAAATATAGGAACAAGGGTGCTATGCAGTTAATTGTAAGCACTGTCATGGACCTGTAGCAAATCTCCAGTGGCCTTCATGAAACTCATCAAAATGTATACTTTTAGACCAACACTTTTTGATTACTTTTAGAGCCTGTACATTAATCACAGTTGTTAGTTTTCAAAGTATTATATAAATGGAACAGATTCTATGCTGTTTTATTTTTGCTATAATATAGGAAGTTGGGGAAGCGAGACTTGTGAGGAAGGTTGCAGTTCATTTACTTGAATTCCCCCCCCCTTTAAGCAATGTATAAAGTGGGTTAAATAGATTAAAACATTTTACTATTGATACTCATTGGTTCAAATAAATGCAAAATTTAAAAATATTTTTATCTATATTTTATTATATACTGTATATTGTTTATGTACTTCCCAATTCTGTTGTATGGTTATTTTTATTAATATATGAGGTTTTCTGTATGGCCATATGATAACATAAGTGTGCAGTTAACATAATTAGACTAACTAAAATGGGGTTGAGTACTTTGTGGCTCAGTGTCTTATGCAGGGGTGAAATCCAGCAGGTTCTGACAGGTTCTGGAGAACCGGTAGTGGAAATTTTGAGTAATTCAGAGAACCGGTAGCAGAAATTTTGAGTAGTTCGGACAACTGGCAAATACCACCTCTGGCTGGCCCCCGAGTGGGGTGGGAATGGAGATTTTGCAATATCCTTCCCCCAGGAATGGGGAGGGAATGGGGATTTTGCAGTATCCTTCCCCTGGAGTGGGGTGGGAATGGAGATTTTGCAGTATCCTTCCCCTGCCATGCCCACCAAGCCACGCCCACCAAGCCACGCCCACCAAGCCACGCCTACAGAACCGGTAGTAAAAAACATTTGATTTCACCACTGGTCTTATGGGAATCATGTTGTCAACTTGTATGCCAAACAAGGAGTCTAAATGACTCCTTCCAGTCCTATAATATGGTTTATATATTTGTTTGGGTAAAGCATGACATGCAACGATAGTATCTGGATTATCTCTGAGTATTGACCAGTCTTCCAACAGAAAAAATACTTGCTTTCCAACTCATGGAGGGCTAATGGAGAAAAAAGAAGTAGAGATAGCAAGCACTCTTGTTCTCATGATTCAGCTTCTGTGGAAAGTTTGACAAATTGCCCAAGGAGGGTTTAAGACCCAACCAGCTAAAATAAATAAGCAAAAAAAAAAAAAAGCATATGAAGGAACAGGAATTCTTAGTAGACTCTTCATTCCTTACTATTGATCAGACAAGGAAGGAGATGATCAGGTCCACCCAGGCAATTGGCATGCTGTACTACAGGAATGACTTGCAAGTTAATGTTCAGAAAAGTTCAGTGTGGTTAATTATAAAACAGCACTGCTAGCAATGGGATGTAGCTGAAAACAATTAACTCACAAACTAATAAATTCTAGATAATTTTGCATTCTTTTGACCTATTTTGCAGAGACTCTGTCCTAGGATTGATCAGTCTCTAAGGTTTTCTGGCTAGCAGGAGAGATTTAATGGTTGGATTGAAACATCACATTAAACCATAACTTGATTTAACCCTGATTTATTAAACAACCCACAGTGACTAAGTTCATGCAGAATACTGAATGGAAAGCAATGCAAGAACCTACCCTAATGCAGACCCTATAATCAAGCATACAGTATTGCTTCCAACCAAGTGTCTTATTCACCTTGAATTTCTCAGGAATTAGGATGCATATGGAGAGGTCTATCATATCTGGGGCACAAAAATCTAGATGTTGATTTGGTGGAAGAAAACATCTTCTCTTGTGAGAGCTGGTTTTCATATCGATAAGGTTACACTCTTAATGTTAAAGAGTAGATTCAGGAAAGATGTTCCTTACTCAAAGTTTCAAAGGTCTTAATATATTTAAAAAGGATAGATAGATAGATAGATAGATAGATAGATAGATAGATAGATAGATAGATAGATAGATAGATAGATAGATAGATAGATAGATAGATAGATAGATAGATAGATACAGTAGATAGATACCTTATATTAAAAGAGTGTGAGAAAGAGAACATGGATATAACCCTAGATACACATTTCACATCAAGACTGTTAGAATTCTCATTGGCATTCTTGTGTTATTACTGTATTCTTTTTTTAAAAGAAAATTTACCAATCTAAGCAGAAAGAGATGTTTTGCTTGGACTGATCATTTTTAGTCCTGATTACACCCTGAGAAGCCTAATATCCCTACCTATTTCTGTAGCCCAGAAATGAAAAGAAGCTAAGTTGCTTCTGAAGAACACCTATTAGTACGAAATAGGAAACTTGAACATGGCAAGACCTCATGATAGTGAAGGCAATTAGAAAGACTTCTTGTTGACATGAAATGGTTAATGCTGCACTGCATCTTTTCCAGTGTTCATTTTTCATAATAAATATGAGTGATGTGGCTCAGATTTACCTGAAAGAGAATTCCTGCTGCCTTCCAATTTCACCAGGTAAACCATCCCAGGTAAAAGGGGCACATTTGCTGAGATAGGTAAATTTAGTTGAACTTTAGACCTTACCATACATGCTATACTTATCTGTAAAACTGTAATTCATCCCTATCTAATATAGAAGACAGTAGAATTATTTCTGTTACAACATGTGTAGTATTCTGCTCCAAGGGCTCTTTATGTAATCAGTTTTCATTCATGTGATTCATCTAGGCTTCCAGACTAGGAATTTATAATATGACACAGCCATTGGTGCAGCAAAATAAAACCTGTCTGCCTTGTAAATTTCTCACCACAGTGAGGGCTGGGTTGGTGATGCTATAAATGACTAAGAGTCCTGTGGGATCTTATATAAACAAACAAGGATGAACTGGCTTTATGTACTTTGTGAGCTGCAGAGAATATTATCCTACTAAAGTAAGGATGAGAATGATTTCAATTCCTGTAGTTGGGCATTTATTTATTTGTTCAATTGATACAGTGCCCATCTCACATACATGACTCTGGGTAGCTCACACAATTAAAAACAAAAACCGTTTTGAATAAACAGTTAAAATTAAAAAATACAATTAGAAGAATCAATTAAAACAGTTTAAAATTTAATTTCTGGAACAGTACAGTCCATACAATTGACAGCCTCCATACCGCCAATGGATCCCCAGACCCATTGATAAAACCATGTGTTAAGAAATGCTTAAAAGGCCAACAGGGTCTTGGTCAGTCCAACCGCAGAGGAATGATGTTCCAAAGGGCAGGTGCTGTGACAGAGAGAAAGGGCTCTCTTCCTGGGTCACATCAGAAGGCATTTCTTGGTAGACATGACTCACCTGATGATGGGATGGGTAGATGTAACGAGGGAGTCATTGTCTCTCAGATAACCTGGCCCCATGCCACATAGGGCTTTATAGGTTATTACCAGCATCTCAAACTGAACCTGGAAACAAACCGCAAGATTTCAGAAGTGCTTTGCCATTGCCTCTTTCCTAGAGCTGAGGGAGAATGACTGGCCCAAGATCACCCAGCTGGCTTTTTGCCCAAGGTGTAGGACTGGAACTTGTGATCTTCCTGTATCTAGCTTTAACCACTACACCAAACTGGTTCTCCAAACTGGCATCTCACAAAGCAGAGGTGTAATGTTTGCTGATTGAAAAGCACACATACAAAAGTCTATGCTGCTCATTTTGCAAATCTCTGCTATTCTTTTGGCAAAGAAAAGGAATTGCAAAGCTTCTTCAAATTTTCCATTTAACCTATAGTCCCAGGGTTTCCAGATGGTTCTTCATCCAAGCCCTAAAATCAGGTTTGACCTGTCCTAGTTTCTCAGGTCACTAAATATATACATGCTGCTGTACTACTCATCAGAAAAATTGGCAAATATTGTATGCTTAATTACAATATTTTTGACCAGTGATTTAACCAGCTCAAACACTCAGTGAAAATGTTTCCAAGTTCTTTCATTTGAAGATGTGCATTTCACAGCACTCTGGAAGCACTTCTTCAACTCCCTCCCTACCCTAATGTTTCAGAATCTTGTGAATCACATTTTGAATAACATTTTATTTAAAAGCAAATGTGCTTCCAACCATTACTATCATGGAGATAGTAAAGATCTAAGATTTCCCAAACTGTGTATTTGTGATTCTTGTATCTTTTCCAAGAAGTAACTCAAATATTTCAAGGTAATAGTCCTAGAATATAATAAAGTAGCCACCATATTCTAATTACTTATTTATTTATTTAAAGGACGTGTATGCCCACTCATCTTAGGAAATATGACCCTGGACTGCTCACAACAATTTTATAAAACCAAAGATCATAAAAAAATAACAATAAAACCCAAAAAGCAATAAATGTAAAAACAAAAATCTAACTACTCTCTATGATACCTTTCAACTCCAACCTTACCCTATGCCAATACTTTGAGGGGGGGGGAACCCAGCTCTTTACAGCCTTCACAAAGGTTAAGAAAAGGGGGCTTAAGAGATGAGTGTTTATAGGGCAGGGGCTGCCAGAGAAAAGTCATGCTTTCTCTAAGCCCCATGTAATGATAAAATTTAAAAGAAGGGACCTGGAACATGCTTGTTCTATGAAATGGGCAGATACCTTCAGGAAACATTGATAATAATGTGCCGTGTAAGACTTTAAATAACCAGCACCTTGAATTGTACCTGGAAAAAACCTGAGAGCCAGTGCAACTTGTGTAACAGACATGCAACATGAGTGGACCTCAGAGCACCCAACACTGCATCATTCAGCACATTATGGACCAATTGTAAGGGTAGTCCCATGTAGAACGCATTGCAGTAATCCAACAGGAAAGTGGCCAAGGCATGCCTGATCATGAACAAGGTCTTACAGTTCAGGAATGGCCTCTACTAATGAGAAGTTGAATCTGTGTGCCTCCTTCTGCAAAGAGATATTGACATTCCTTGGAATTAAGCACCACTGGGAGGCCTTGACCAACTAAGAGGGGCATAGGTGCAGAATACAGATGACTGAGCTCACAGCTATGACAACCCTGTCCACTTTTTCAGGATCAACCAGTTCAGATCCCTTCCAGGTAACAGGACTGGTATGTGTCAGTTGCTTCAAAGGAACTGAATAGCCAAAATTCAACTCTGAGTGAAGTTGAGCAACTTTATTTAATAGATGCTGAAAATATTCCTCACAGTGGCCCTGCAGGGGCTCCCCCACCTCCTCTGTACCTAAGAGGCACATGGTCATTAAAAACTGGACCATTGTCAGCTAACTTAGACATAATAAAGGCAGAGAAAGAGGCTCACCTTGTTGTCCTTGTTGTTGCAAGTTGAGTCCTAAAACCGCTCTTACCTGTGCTTGGTTGACTTCACATTTTGTCTTCCTCCAGAGGCAACTGGACATCTCTAGTGTTGCTTCTCTTCTCACAGCTCCTTGGTAAACTATGGTACTCTCTGAGAATTTGAATAAGGGTGAGCCACTCCAGGGTCTCTGCCAGGTGGTCATTCCAAACTGAACCATGGGCCTCTGCTGAACTGTGCCCGAGAGCTTTAGAAAAATCCCCAAGCTCCCTCTGAGACCACCATTAACTGATATTAATGTCCCAAAGGTGCTTTTCCAAAAGGTAACTGGACTATCTTGATTTTGCCTTGAAAGCATTTCTCTTCTCATCCAAGAAGCTTCTTCAGTAATGACTGAAGACTGAATGGTGGGGAATGGAAGGATTTATATTCTTTTAGGTTATCTGGTCATCAATACTCTACAAATTGATTCTTAGCTCTCTGAGAGTTATTGAGACCTCTTGAGTGGTTATTTGTATTCTCAGAGTCACCTGAATCAAAGTGCAAATAGGTGTGGAACCTTCCTGGGACTTGTATTGTAGACTGGAGATAAGTGGTGTTGTATCCCTCTCCCTCTGTTGGTTTCTTTGACCCCTCTTTCAAACCAGCGGTCTTCTCTGTCCAGAATATGAACTTTGCTGTCTTCAAAAGAGTGGTCTTTGATTCATTCAATGCTTTTTTTATTAAAATCAAGGTAAAGTAATACAACTGATTGTTTACTTTTGGTGCCAACTGCTTTATGGGGTTCAATCAGCACAGCTTTACTTTAATGAGATTATCAGTATTTCTTTTCCTAGTGAGGGTACTTATAGATTTCTTTATATGGGCCAGCTGTTACAAAACTTTGGTGATGATACTGGTAGTACAAGCAGAGCATGTTGCAAGTGTTTTCCACTGGTTGTGTGCTTAGTCAAGCTTCATTAGCATTTTCAGTAGAGCACTACCTTGATTCTAATCAAAGTCACATTCTGTCACATTAGGAGGCCTCTGAATGGGAGATTCAGAAAGATTATTTCTGTCCTTAAATATCTCCTATTTTCAAACTACCTGTGACACCTGTAGAATTGCAAATTCAGAAATATAAACGATGAACTGAAAAAGAAAATTCACATGTTACATTATTTCCCCTTTGATGCTTGGTTGTATAGGGGAAATGTGTAAAAAAAAATCTTACTCATCTAACACTGGTCAACTATTCCAATTTTCAATCTCTTAATGACATTGTTTAGGAAGCCACCACCATACTTGACAGATACATTCCAGTTGATTTAGGTAAAGTCCAACATTTGGAGAAGTACAGAAATAAAGAATATCTGATGTGGATATTCCCTTCCCCCCAAGAATAATAAAGACTACTATGGAATGTTAATTGACTACGGTTTTGAAAATAGGCGAAATAGGAGATAAATAGAATGGAATGGTTAGACAGCAGCAATTACTACAGTAAATTGCAATACATATTTGTGAATTGTGATAATTATCTGTCAGAGTTTATGCAGCGTGATTAGTATTATGAGATAAACCCAGGAGCAAAACACACAGCACACAGAGCCTTTAGATACTTAATAGTGGTTTATGTACAGCTAAATATATACAGACTTATACATGGTTAAATACCTTTATACAGCTACTGATACACGGAGAAGAGCAAATGAGAATATACACGATGAGAGAGAACATGAGGAGAAACACGCCCTCTAATGGCTTCCCTTATATAGGCAGCTTTTTACCCAGCTTCTTAAAGTGGCAGTAACCCTGCTGCCTCATTCCCATTGCATCAGCTTCCGGTTGCCTTTGCTTACAACTTCTCATCAGTTTACAGCTATTAAATCTACATACCCTGACATTATCTGACATGAAAAGCACTTTTAAACAAGGAATAAAGCCACATGTGGATCTCTGACTTCTGATGTAGGACTGGTTGTTGTTAAGGTACAACTTCCACCATTGTTCTTTATTGGTGTTACTGAATGGAGCCACTCAGAGTTATGATTCAGAAATATCTACAGGACTTTAGGTTTCCCACCTTGATCTTAGAGATAATGCACTGACATACTAGTCAGTCACAAGGGAGCCCAAGTCAAAACTTAACACTATTCAGACTCTGGAGCCAAGTCTTAAAAGTTATTAGGAGGTACCTGAAAGATCTGTTTGGATATGGCAAGTAATGGTCAGGAGAGCCAATTACACAATTGAAAAAAATGTTAGAATCCACTGTAAAAAAAAATCACATATAATGAATAAGATAAAATGAAATTGAATACAATGTGATGTAGCCCATTTCTCAGGAAGAGATAGATGCCTGTTCTAAAAGTATGTACAGTATATCCATAATATGAGCAGGAAGAACTAACAGGGTCCTTCTTCCTCATTCTGCAACTGCAGGAAGCTAACCAACAAGAGAAACAAGTATATACCATAACCCAGCATGCTTTTGACAGAGTTTTTCATTGGCTTTGTATACGAGACATGCATTTGCTAGACATTGTGGCCAGTCCTATCCTCTCATTGTATCTATTTACCACAAAATAGCCAATGTTAGCACCATCTCTGAGGATCCACCCATTTATTTTCTGGACTGAAGTAATTACTTCAGTGGGTAAAATGAGGACCCAGATTGTTGGGGGCAATATGCTGACTCTGTGAACCGCTTAGAGAGGGCTGTAAAGCACTGTAAAGCGGTATATAAGTCTAAGTGATATTGCTATTGCTATTACCATCTAAGGTAACATATGATGTTTTTTTTTGGGGGGGGGTGTCCCTAACTGTAACTTTCTTCTCCTAGGAGCAGCTCCACTTTTTAATAAGATTCCTTGATGTTTAGTTTTTTGTTCTACTGTGATTTGACAAATGAATCTGGGAACAACTTTCTGCAAGCTCTCCCACATTTCCACAGCTATTCTAGGCCACAGGCACAATTTCCAAGAACATTGACAAATCCCACAGATAAAATACTCTCACGTCTAGAGGCAACTTAATTTTTCTCTCTCTTTCTTTCGCTGTCCATTCCTGCCTCTATTTGATAAACGGCTTGATGTGAGTTTCCAATTGGAACCATATGACGTTCTGGAGGTGTCCCTTGCATAACCAACAGCTGATGTGGTTGGTTATGGCTTGTCTTCTGAAAATTATTTTATTTTTAATACAGAGAGGAAATTAGAAAAGGAATCCAGTGATCTCCAAATCAATTGAAATCTTGCAAAATGATCTGTGGCAGCTGGAGCCCAGTTCATTCTCCTACTTTGCTCATGATTTAACTCTGGAGTTCTGTGTGTTTGCTTTGTAGGTTGTTCTTTTTTTGCATATATGATGTAGATGACTTATTTGTAAAAATGTTTTCCAGTGCACACATCCCTAAACCAAACATTTTACCTCAAGGGCTGTTATTGTATGGAAAAATGAGAGGAAGGAACACCATAGACACAGCATTGAACTCAAGAACAATAAGCAGGTAATAAATCAAGCAAACAGATCAAATATTTTTCCTAACAGAGATCTACCAATTAAATACCACCCTAGTGGACATAAAGAGTAAGGAAGATGATCTTGAGGAAGATATGCAACTTCTGATGCTTGGGAGCCAGGGAATGAGACATACTTTAAGTGCACAACAGACAGATAATATTCAGACGTAACTCAGGTAGACACCTCCCTATTTCATTGAACTACAACAAGGAGGAGAATGTACAACACAATCAGACTTGCAAAATTCTGTTATTATAGTCAGTTTCAATAAAAAAAAGTTTTAGCCTTCTTCACAAGCTACCGTCAACTTCCTCCAAATAAAGCAAAACAAATCTTTATGGCCTTGCTGAAACCAGAGCTCCTGCAGAGACTCAAATCTTTTGCATGTAGTGTTGCTATTATACTTTTGAGTCATGGTTTCAGCCAGTTTGGAAGGAAGGTCACAAGTGCTGTGGCAAACAGGTTGCTAAACATGCATTGTTTCCAGGCATGAGGATCAGAATGTTGGTTAGAGCCCACGATGTGGTTGTGTTGATGTTGTTTGTTGTTTATCTTGGCTGCTGGTTATGCATTTATTTTGTGTTCCCTGTTTTTAATTGCCCATTGCCTAGAGTCACTTTGATGAAAGGTTGGCCATATAAAACGGATAAAAATAATGCTTCCTACAGAGATATCAGTGATAAGTCTGTGCTGATATAAGATACAGTTTTATGTCAAGTCAAACAATTGACCCACATGCCAAATTGCACAACTTTTTCTAGGCCGGGGACCATAATTGGACTTTGAATACCAGGCAAAGAGTTGCACTGCAAAAAGGAGTGAGGGAAACTATGAAGAAAAATTATCATTTAATTGATAGTAAAATTTAAATAACGTCACATTCTGTTTTCCCTTCATTCCCTTTAAAATAATCCTACTTGGAAATGATGTTTCCATGTCTGGGGAAGCTTCATCCAAAGCTTTGGAGGCCCAGGGCAACAGCCTGTTCAGTTTTTCTAAATACTAATTGGCAGCATTCATACTAGAATCCCCCAACATTGAGCTAAAGATGCCAGAAAGTGATCCTGAAAAGAAATGTTCTGCCAATACCTCTTCCCCATCAGAAATGTTATGACTTATCTCCAGCTTCTGGGTGTCACCGTGACTCATTTTGTTGACAAGTAATTAAATGTACCTTATGTTGCTTTATTATGCAACTCTCTTGGAAAGGAATTATCGGGGGAAGTAGCTGGAAGCAACTTAAGGTAATTATGAGATGCCCAGCACAAATCTGAAATGTAATGAAATAGTTGGACTGGAAAAATTTTTATTCTGGGTAAATGTCTAAATTGGAAGCCAGTAGCATTTAAGTAAAAGCCATATGGCACTTCCAGGGCTTTTGTGCAAAACCACACTGTAAAAACCTAACCTGATAAAGAAACATATTGCTCTTGGGTCAACTAAGATGCTTGGATCAACTGTAGGATAAAAATTTCCAAGTAATAAAATAAGATTTGGCTCCCTCTTGTTCTCTTCTGCCCAGGAAGGGTCTATGAGCCAAAGCAAAGGGAGAGGAAATATGTATTCCCTAAAACAAAGAAAAGGAGACCTTTTTCATACTTTGTCTCAAAAATAATGAGCATCAGTTCTATTATATCAAAAGCAGTTTTCATGACAATTAAGCAGAATTAAGGTCCCCCACTTTTTAATGTGAATTCAAGCAAATAATGTTCTTGTCCGTGAAAGTCTATACCACAATATTTTTAACGGTCTTTGAGATGTAGCAGGAACCTTTTTCTTTAGAGAGCCAGCCAGCCATCATCATCATCATCATCATCATCATCATCATCATCATCATCATCATCATCATAGTATAGGAAAGCCAAATAATATATTTGTTTAGATTTGTTTTATCCTACCTAAAAGAACATGTTAAGTTGTTACGTTTTTATAACTGACTAAATAAGTAAACATATTGATAAATAAAGTTATAAAATATTCTGCTTGGATTTATGTCAGATCAAAGAAATTGTTGTTCCATACCGGTATTATACTGTAATTCCTGAAAACATTTTTCAAAGTTTAGATTAATTTGGGGTTGAAAATGAGACCATTTCAGAAAACTGGATGTTTTCCCATTGAATTACATTTACTCAGTTATTTTGGTGGAGATTATTCCCATGTAAAAGAGTAAAGCCACCAAAGAAGTAATTAATAATGTTATTACTGCATTCTACACTTATCTCTCAGAAATACATTGAAATCTTCAGGTATCAATAGAGTTGTTGCCTTGATCAGAAGTTGAGTCATTTACTTGACTGTTCCCAATCAGTGTTGATTTCCATTGCTGAGCGAGAGGAGTTCTAATTTTTATTATTGGCTATTCAATATTTAAAATTCCTCTCGTTCAACAATGGAAATCAACACTGATTGGGAACAGTCAAGGCCTGATTCAGAGATTCAAAAGCCAGGCACAAATATGCTTTAAAAAAACCCAAATCAAATGTTGGATCAGAATTTGAAATTTGTACACTTTTACTAAGGTTTGCTAGCTTCATTTCTTTAGTATGCTATAGGGGCTCTAATTGGGACAAAAGTCATTTCACATATAATTTTTTTCCCTCTGGAACATATTTTTTTAGATGCCCATGTTCTTTTTTCAATTATGCATGAGTTTAGAAATTAGTAGGAAATTTGGAAACTAAAATGGAAATGGATCATCCACATTTCAGTGATCACACACCATAAACAACATTGGAAGATAACCATTCTCATCAGTTATACAACATTCTGAAGATATTACTCCATTCTATATATGAATAAGTTTTTTTTAACAGATAATCAAGAATTCCAATAGGAAATTTTGAGTACATATGCTAGTTTGTGGGTTTCATTTCATGTCTTTCTTATTTAAATGTGTCAGATGACATGAATGTAAAATTGAGATACAGTCTTTTCAAAAACAATTCTAAAGTTTATATTTAATCGGAATGTTAAACTGGATGTTTCTTCTTCTTCTTCCTCAGTTATAAACGATATTTTTAAAAACAAAGAAAATTGATAGCCTTTCTCACTATCATTTAACAAAATGGTAGGATAAAATCCACGTACAAAAATACATTGTGAATTTGTATGAAGGGATAGGTAGCTGCTAAGTTCACTGAGACTAAATGAGAAAACCGAATCAGTGTCACGATCCATGCTTTCCAGACAAAACGTGAATGAAAAGCAGAGTTAGACGAGGAAAAGGCAGGGAGACAAGAAAATATGCCTGTTTATTTATACTAACTTTAAAAAAAAAGAGATAATTTTGTACCATAAAGACTCTTAGTTTTCTCCAAAACCACTAAATGCCATCACTAGAAGTTCCACTAGCAGCAACAACCACAATGTACTATCTCAAGGCAGCATTCTTCTACAGAAACCATTAAATTTTCTCTGTCTCAAGGCTGCATTGCACACCAAGCAATTCTATCATTTGATGCTCTCCACTTACAAAGACTCCATTGAGTTAGACTAAAGGTAAATTTTAGAACATTTTGCACTGTAGAGATCATTTCCAACATCCATGACATTTGTCAATGTTATATGGTTTTTATACTTAGCATCCCACACAATGTGGGCTCTCGGCCCAATGGCCAGGCCATGCATATTTTTGTATTGATTCACTATTCATTTGGGGTGTAGGGAGAGTGGAGCAAGAAGTATTTGCTAAACTGGGTACACCAAAATAATAATTTAAAAAGAGTTTGTTTAGATGTAAAAGTCTGGTTTAAGTCAGTTCAACTTGGCACAGACATTTTGGGATGAGCTGTTTACACAATGAAGCAATGTTTGCTCTCAAGATCAAATGAGCTATCTCCCTTTGCCAACTCCACCTGTATGCATCTGAATCTAAGTAGCTATTATTTCTTTGTGATGCATTTGCTGAGTACTTGCTCAATACTTAATATGGTTTAATAGCACCTCAGCTCACTTGGACCTTCTCTACTGTGTTTGCACAAGCAAAGTGTTGTTTAAAAAAAGTAATTAAACAGTGGGTGTTTCCTGATTCAGCCCCAATGAAGAATGTTCTTTCCTGAATATTCTCCTGGCATAGTTCAATCAATAATAACATGTGAAGCAGATCTTGATTGAAAGCTGGACTATGAGAATAGATTCCTAAAGTCTGAGCTATAAAACATTAAGACTAGTATTTTAAACTGGGTTCATTGACAGCCAGTGACATTTAATATGGCAAATGTATTTGTTACAGCAAGATTCAGACTGTACATAACCTATCATATTTTACAGCATAGGGGTCATTCCATGTCAAGTGGTCTGATTTCAGAAAAGTGCCCAGCTTGACCATCACGGATTTTGATGAAATTTGGTGTGAACATGCACGCGCGTCCCCAATGAACATTGGTAAGGTGTTATGTTTGCCGATGCAATACTTAAGGAGATATAGTCATTTGTATGACCCCATACAGCAGCCTTCGACAGTATGACTCTGAGGTTTCAGCAACTTTGAGACATAATATCTCTGGCAATATTTTGTTGAGAGAAACAAAACTTGGCCATCTTGTACAACTTGTTGTGCTCTATTAAACAAAATAATAAAAACATTCTCATGAGCGATCTCCATCTAGATAATTTGGAGCAAAGTTGGCCAAAAATGACTGCGGCGCGAAAAAAGGGTAAAGTTTGGCTTCTTATATCTCTGGAAGGAAAGGTATGAGAAATGTGAAACTTAGTGCGTAATAACTTAGCAACACAAGATTTTCAAATATAAAATTTCATTCTCCTACTGCTTTCCAATAGTTCACAAATTGAGTGTTTTCAAATTTCATCACACTCCATGATGGTCGAGCTGGGAGCCCCAGACCATTTGACATGGAATGACCATAGGTGAATTTGTGTCAATGTTTAGTGAAAAAAGTTTTAAATACAAGTTTAAGGACTTAAACAAATTCTTTTGGAATAAACAGTAAAAGCATAATTAGAAGTTTAATTTTGGAAAGATACCAATGAACTAAGGGTCCAGATGGATTTGAAATAAGGTTTTGGAATTAATCATAAGAATATTTCTGTAGGATTTAAATTCTCTTAAAAAGCATGAGAGGATGAGACTTTAAAAGCTTGATATTAGAACCAGAAGGAACTAAATATTACAATTAAAGGAGAACATTTAAATTTGACTTACAATTACAGAATGAAGCAAAATGTTTTAATAATGGATTCAGAAATTCATTTTAAGATTGTCTGCCTCTATCAATACACTGTGTTTAAAAGGTGATATGGAAGAAGAACAAATTATATTTGACAAGACTGAAATTGATATGGAATAGGATTTTAAAATGACAGGCTACAAGGATGATATGGAAAAAGATGCCACACTGGATGTACAAAAGAAACTGGGTTAATGTCTTAATGAGTAAAAGGCAGGGGTGGGTTCCTCCCGGTTCGGACTGGTTCGGCCGAACCGATAGCAACCCGCTGGTGACATCAGGATGACGTCACTGAACCGGATCGGCCGGTGCTGAACCGGTCCGTGGGCGCCGCCATCTTTTTTTAAATTTTTTTTGAATTTTTCCCCGAATTTTTTAAATTTTATTTTTCTTCTGCGCATGCGCAGAAGCCGAGTTTCCGGCACTACGCATACATCACCATTTTGTTTTTGGCGTGTGTTTTTTTATTTTGGGGAGGGGGTTGCACTGCACATGCGCGCACACGCTCACGTGGCACGGCCATGCGGCACGGCGCGGGAGGAAGAGAACCAGCAGAGAGGTAAGTTGGAATCCACCCCTGGTCTGAGAGTGGCTGCACTGCCGGCCAGCGCCTCCCAAAGAACGCTTCTGCTGATGGGAGGCGGGCTGGCGATGCCCGGGGATGGCAAGGTTAGCGCGCTCCCAGCTACGCCCTGTGGTGCCTCCACCGGCCTATGAAACACTTCGGGAGGCGCTGGCCGGCCGGAAGAGAGGGCCCAGCAACCTTTGTAGCCACATGGCTGCAAAGTTTTCCGGGCCGGCTTCCCTCTCCCGGCCGGCCAGCGCCTCCCGATAAAAGTTGCAGGCATGGCGGGGAAGGTGGAGGGCAGTTCGGCAAGCTTTGCAGCTGCGTGGCTACAAAGGTTGCCGGGCTGGCTCCCCCTCTCCCTGCTGGCCAGTGCCTCCTGAAGCATCTCCTGAGCCGGCGGAGGCACCGGAGGGCACGGCTGGGAGTGCGCTAACCTTGCCTTCCCCTGGCATCGCCCGCCCAGCTCCCATCAGCAGAAGTGCTCTCCGGGAAGGATGGGAGAGGCCGGCTGCCGGTCTGCGGCCCCCTGGCAGAGCGGCTCCGCATGGTCCAAGCGCTGGACTCCACCATTGCCACCACCCCTGCCCGGCTTGCCCCCAGCTGGCTCCCAAGCTAGGAGGCAGCGGCCGGTTCCCCCTGCCCTCTGGATCGCCAGCATGAGCGTGGCTCTCCAGGAGCTCGGCAACAATGTGAGTACCAATGGCGGCCGCGCACCCACCTGCTTTATGGCCTCTTTATTCCCCCTCGCTCCCAAGGAAAGCCCTCTGGAACAGCAGCGGCAGCACATGTGGCTGCAAGAGGAAGAGAGGCCGGGTGAGACCCAGACGCTTTCCGGCTCCCCTGGTCACTCTCCCCTCTTTGCTAGCAGCCGCCCTGTTTTTCACATGGGATCGCCCAGGAGGGAGGAGGGAGAGGGAGAAGGGGGCAGCTGTTAGCAGAGACAAGAGAGTGCGGGGTTGATGCTTCTGTCCCCTTCTCCCTCTCCCTCCTCCCTCCTGGGCGATCCCATGTGAAAAACAGGGCGGCTGCTAGCAAAGAGGGGAGAGTGAGGGC
>QLTV01001166.1:2870776-2881353 GCA_003457575.1 Thermophis baileyi | reverse complement strand
CCAAAAACAGCTCAAGTAGCTCTGAGGAGGTCAATCATAAATTTGAACACTTGCTAAGCAACTGGCCATTAAGCGAGGACCACTTGTATTTGGTTTGCCTTAAGGGTTCAGAGCTGTATGGAATCTGGTTTCCTTTAATCCTTTGGGGGATTGCAAAAGGTCCGTATGCAGGAATCCTCATAGGGAGAACTAGGATCGTGACCACCTAGCCACGCCCACCCAGTCACATGACCATGAAGCCCCACCCACTGTCACATGACCATCAAGCCACTCCCACCCAGTCACATGACTTCCAAGCCACTCCTACCCGGTCACATGACTGTCAAGCCACACCCACAAAATTAAGCCACGCCCACAGAGTGATAGTAAAAAAAATTTGGAACCCACCCCTGGTAAAAGGGATATATAAATAACAAACCAAGAGTCCCAAAGGTGCTTTTTCAAGAGTCAACTGGACTTTCTGAAGCTCTGAAGAAGCTTCTTGGATGAGAAGTGAAATACCTTCAAAGAAAAAAACAGAAAGTCCAGTTGCCTCTTGAAAAAGCACCTTTGGGACAACCATGAGAATTTCCATAGACATTCAAGAAACCGAGAGTATGACCTGGATAGTTTTGCTATATTATTTACACTTGTTAAAACTTTGAAGAAACTTTGAGACTGTAGAGGATGCATTTGGAAATGGGGAAATATTTTGCAATGAATAGTTTGCACTGAATTTATACTCCACAATATTGATTAGAGACCTACTTGTTATAGATCTATTGTAACTCAGACTAGGCATGTTGAATGAGCACCCCCATATTTGTCCAGCTCTTCGACTATGTGTGAAAACTTTGAAAAGAAGAAAAGCAAGCAAACAAACCAGCCCAAAGATGATGCAAATATTTAGTCAAAAACAACCCCCCACACACACACAAAAAACGGGAAAACTATTATTCAGTTCCGGACTTCATATAATTGTGCAACCTTATATAATTGGACCTTACTTGTCATAAAAACAGGAGTTATATCTCAAAATAGTCAAGCAAAATATAAAAGCAATTGCTCTCCTATTTTTGTTCCACGAGTTATTTATTAGGAGGTGGACTGCCTCTAAAATGGAGGCCCCACATTGCTACCATGACTATTGGCCAGTAATACATTTATTTTCCCACAAATTTGTATAACTCTTTCTAAAAAATGATCTGTGGCAGTCAGTGCGGTCGACGATTTCATAGCACAATACTATTTGTCCCAGTAAATTTTACATTTATTTTCATTGCATATTGTGAAATAGGGCGTTTTTTTTACTTCTATCCTGCATCTATACCAATTAATAAGTGCTACAAAAAAAATAAATAAAAGGTATTTAAAATACCTGCTCTTTCTTTCTCCTTTCATCAACACTTCCTAAATTTAAAATCTCTGAATCTTAGGTTCCAATCATCACACAAATGTTGGTTTTTCAGATATTGATGGATATCAGTAAAACCAATTATTACAGGAGAATTCTTATTGTATCAAGTGTACTGCCTAATCTAATCTCTTAGTGGCTCTTTATTTGCGTTTCTAAAGTATATTTATTTATTTATTTATTTATTTATTTATTTATTTATTTATTTATTTATTTATTTATTTATTTATTTATTTATTTATTTATTCCCTCCTTTATTACTTTATAAGCAGCTAACATACCTGATACTCCTTCCTCCTCCTGTTTTTCCCACAACAACAGCCCTGTGAGGTGGGTTGAGCTGAGAGAGAGAGAGGGACTGACTGACCCAAAGTCACCCAGCCAACTTTCATCTCCTAAAGCGGGATTAGAACTCACAAGCGTCCTGGCTACTTGCTTGGTGCCTTAAGCACTAAATCAAATTGGCTTATTATATTTATAAGTATATAATTCAATAATTTCTGTGACATGCCCACATTGTTAATGGGCACTGCAAGAAAAAAATTCCAGAAAAAATCTGAGGAACACACTGGAACATTAGTTTCAGATGCTGAGAGGATGTTCTCTTACGATTCCACCCCAACTCCTCAACCTCCCAGCTTTCCACGTGCCTCATTCTTTTGCTCTGCTTCACAGCTGATGTCTAAGTTTTGCTCCATAATCGTTTTTTTTTTCCCTATTCTGCAGGCAGATGCATGATAAATGCCTAACATCTCAGCTATTTCCTTCTCTTCTGCCTCCAGTTCCCTTTTTTTTCATTTCTAACACAAAACATAATTTCTTCCAGCAGTGATCCACAATGGCACTGTGTACAACTTTGCATAAAATTTATGTTTAAGGACCTAAGACAATCCATCTCTGGCAAATAATATTTGTTTTTACTACATCCCCTCTTCTTTCCCCCCCCCTTTTAGCTTCTTATATAAGATACACAGAGAAGCACTATGTTTTTGTGGTGAAGTGACAGAAAAGAATGTCAAAGATAAAGGGAACTGTGGAATTTTTTTTTTGTAGAGCCACAATAATTTTAAATGAATTTAAATGAAAATATATATATTTTAAATAAGCAAAGTTTTCTGGCAAGAACAATACATTTATTATAGACTACATTCTAGGAAGGATAGTAACAAACTAGAGCATATACAGAAGACAACAACTAAGAACATAATGAAGAAAAAATAAAATAAATTGAAAAAAAGATAATTGAAGAAAAAAGGGAATGTGGCATAGTTGGAGACATTAGATATGTTTAGCTTTGGGAAGACAAGATTGTGAGGAAACGTGATAGCTGTCTTGAGGATCTGATGCGATTCCCCAGAGTTGTTTCATAAGACAGGCCAAAAAACCAAAAATTTAAATTACAAGGAACTTTTTCCTGGACACCAGGAAAGAGGGATTCAATTGATTGCCTCAGGAAGTGGTGGGCTCTCCTTCATTGGAAGTATTTAAATGGGGACTGAATAGGGATCTGATGGAGGTGCTATAGTAGAGGTTTCCTGCCCTGTCCAGGGGATTGGACAAGATGACCTCTAGCTCAAACCTTTCATTCTCTGTTCTTAGGATGTCATGATTTCAGAACTACTAATGCCAGCAGAAACATAAATTTTCTGCAGTCTTTCTGCCAGTTCTAATTCAACTTCAACAAAAGATGATCTGCTTTAGCAACATTTGCAAGATGTGTTCTTGGGTTCATTGAGTTATGAGGTGTGTGTGTGTGTGTGACTAATGTGGTTTTCTTTATATAATAGCCGCCCAGAGTCCCTTGGGAGTTGGGCGGCATACAAATTTAATAAATAAATAAATAAATAAATAAATAAATATCTCCAGTGCTGTTCCATTTCCTTTCTTAAATCCCCAAAGAAGTCCTCATGAGGACATCCTTCCACTGGGCTTTGTCAATAGTATTGTTACTATACAGTAATTATAACTGCTAAAGGGGAATTCCGCCCTTGTGAAATTGTCATAGAATTTCTCATTTTTCCTAAAGAGTTTGAAATAAGCTCTCCAGTGATTTGTGGCCAGCTTTACCAATGACATTAGATATTGCAATCTTTTCCTTCTTCCTCATCTCTTATAGCCCTGAAAGGCCAGTCAGTAAAAGGCTTCAAAATCTACACCTGGAGTTTCCCTTCTTCGTGAGCAGCTGGTTCCACAGTGGAGGATGGATTATGGCCTGCCTTTTGTTTAAACATATTCCTTTGGATACATATGTTGTACAACTTTAAAGCATTTGAATCACATCACTTCATTAACGATGCCATCAGCTTATTTCATACCGCAAGTATAAAACAATTATCTAAAGGGGTAACTTCTCTGTGAGGACATTAGTTTTATAGTAGCTAATATATTTATTTAAAGCTGCAATAATTTCAACAGCTGTGATAATAAAATGCAGAGTACAAGGCTATATACTTTTTGTGTACCATTTGGAATTTAATCCTTTGTCATTATGATTGACACCCACTTATTTCACAACGTGAAAGATGTGTGCAAATGAAAGACTTTTATTGCAAGTTTCCATTAATGTAACACAGAAATGGCAAATAAATACTTGGTCCATACAGTGTTTGGCTCCATTCAAACCCATAATGCCAATTTAATTGTGCAACTATGTTGAAAGCTTTCTTGCAGTGGCCTAAACGCCTTTGCATGCATAGAGCTTGCTTCAGCTTCAGGCTCTCCATGCCAAAGCTGATCTTTGCTAGCCAAATCTCTGGGGAATGTAATTATCAAAAGTCTGGAATTCACACACTGAGCTCAGTCAACAGGTGTTTTGTGTGATTGTAGTTTATAGTCTGGCTACCATATATGAGATTCAAAGCTCTGAACAATCACTAGATGGCAGAAAAGAGATAAAGAAAACTAACCTCTAGAATGCTGTGTGAATCCAAGCACTGTTGTTGGTAAAATCAAGTTTATGACTTGATATGTTGTGTCAACCCAGATCATTCTAGTTTACTCAGCAAACTATCTGTGAACTATGTATAGAATGGTTTACAGGTCTGTACAAATCCAGATACGGCAGATTCCTCAAAGAAAACAAGTAATCAGATCAAGCTCAATTGTAAGCAGTTACAAGTCAGGGAAAATGCTGTCCTACTGGTAGAAATCTCCAGAGCAAATACTTTGCCCTATTCCCTTCAAAGGCTATTGATTATTTTTTGAAGTATGGAAAATATGCAGCTGGTGAACTTGGTATCATGATAAAGTAATACACAGACTCATACATAAAAACTTGGTTTTTGTGCACATAAGTAAACAAATGTTTTAATCAGCACATGTTTGTTTGTTTGTTTGTTTGTTTGTTTATTTATTTATTTATTTATTTGATTTGCTTTGATTTCTACAGCCGCCCATCTCAGCAAATGACTCTCTCTCTCTCTCTCTCTCTCTCTCTCTCCCTCTCCCCCCCTCTCTCCTGTCTGTTTCTTGTTCTGTCTCTGCCTCTACCTCTGCCTCTCTCAACCATTGTAAGGCATTAATCTCTCTCTGTTTCCAGTTGTCCATGGCATAGGAGTCTGAGCTAAGTAACAGTGATGGGAAAATTGATTTTCTCCAAACATCTTTAAATGAAGAAACAAATGCTAAAGAAACCGACAAGGGTTTTATGTTTCTACTGTAATTTTTTCTATGTACCTGTGCAGAGGTGGGATTCAGCAGGTTCTGACCAGTTCTGGAGAACCGGTAGCGGAAATTTTGAGTAGTTCGGAGAACTGGTAAATACTATCTCTGACTGGCCCCACCCCCATCTATTCTCTGCCTCCTGAGTGCCAGCTGATCAAGAGGAAATGGGGATTTTGCAGTAACCTTCCCCTGGAGTGGGGAGGGAATGGATATTTTACAGTATCCTTCCCCTGCCACGCCCACCAAGCCACGCCCACCAAGCCACGCCCACCAAGCCACGCCCACCAAGCCACGCCCACAGAACCGTTAGTAAAAAAAATATTGAATCCCACCACTGTAAACCTGTGACAAAACCCAAGAAAATATAATAGTTACCTTTGTGGGCATTCATGAAAGGAGGGAGAAAATGACAGCATACTCTCATACACAATGCTATCATGCAAATACAACATGCATTGCATACACAAGTTGTAATATTTGCAATGTTATTTTGGTATTATGATGGTTTGCTGAAAATGCCAATAGGCATGAGGTATTATAATTGTCATATGATGTCTCATGAAAGTCCTTTTCTCTAATAAAATTGCAGAGCCTTTTAGATCTCATTTTTATTTAGCTTGAACTTCCCAGCTCCATGATTTTAGATACCATAGCTCAACAATAGGTGTTCAAGATCAACAATATATGCCACAAAAGTATCTCTTATTGCGACATTGCTGGTCACAATTTAGGATACATGAATCTCCTTCTGCTAAAGAGATAAATAACATCATTAAGTATTATAAATGATAAATGGTTAGGACAGGTAAATATATAAAAAAACCTTAAAACTTAATATATGGCTAACAAAATCTATCATAGTACAAAACACTCAACTAACAAATCAAACACTCATTAAGGCTGGTTTGAGGTCATCATCTAATAGATTTTGATCACCACTATGCAAAACCTGGCAACATTGCATGTTGTAGCAGGATTAGTCTCTGCAAGCAGCAGAGAGGTATAAAATTGTCTTGTGCACCCTGGGTATTTGTATACAGTATTACTATACAGAGGCTATTTTGAATGTCTCTGTAGTACAGCCCTGGAGGAGCACATACTCTGTTGTTTCTGGGTCTAGAGTCACAGTGGCATTGCTTCTCAAGAAAATTTGCCTTCCAAGAACAGCTGAGGGGAGGGCATAACACCAGGCCAGAGTGAACATCCTCACATGGCTAAGTACTTTGAGATTAGTTAAATATATCATGGGAGAAGCAAAGTACCTGTTGGATTCACTGGCAATAAAGATTGAAGACCTGACCAGGTCCAATTGGTGCTCAGTGGCTGCTAAACACTGTTTCATAAGAGCTTTGACCTGGTCATATCCAATGCTGAATTAAAAAAAACTGGAGAGAAGACCTAGGATGAGATATTAGTTGCCACTGCCTTCTTCCATGAGGATTTAAAGTCATCCTCATAGTTAGTGGGATGAGGCCATGGGGGAAAGGGGATAGTTTAAGCCAATAGTTGTATTGTAGTAATGCATCATCCTGGGAGGAGGGAAGTTGCTCAAAACATATTAGAAGCCAAGTACCACTACAATGCTCTATAGGGTCTTATAAAAATAGCCAAATTATGCACTTGCAGAAGGTCACATTTTTCTAGACAAAGAGCATATTGAAGGCACACAAATGAGGCACACCAAAGTACCACATTCAACTGGCATGGTTTTAAAGTGCCTAACTATTTACAGCTGACAGACCTCCAATGGTGGCATCATCCCCTATGAATTTCATGAGACTGTCTCTCTAACATGCTTCCTAGAAGTCTCACCCCTCCTGTTTACCTCAGCCAACTGTCTTGTTTTTAATCTCCCTTTAATCACTGAGAAAATATATGTCCAGAACAACTCCACTTTCAGGATAAACATATCATTCTCTTCTGTTTCTATGAAGGGAGCCATGAGGAATCATCAGAGGAAAAGCGAAAACAATACTTCAATTCATAATTTATGCACACTGTGAAACACAGCTTCAATTCATCTGAAAAATTCCCCAGTTTAAAAAGGAAATTACTAGGAAATACTAATTTCAATAGTATAATGAGGAACAAGTTATAATGATTCTTTTGAATAGGCCAGCATTGATCACCCAAATTAAAGTTTTCCAAAGAAATGTTTTGAGTTGAAAGAGATTCTTAGTTTTGCCATTCATTCCAAATCATTGTCATTCATTCTTTTATCCTGAACAGTTGTGGGACAGTGTTTTATATCTGTGGATTGAACTGACAGAACATAAGTGCTATGTATCAGCTCTGTTGCATTTAGGAGAAGATATTATTAAACAAACACCCTTCTCTTTTCATAACCTTTTACTGAACCTAGCAGAAATTTAGAAAAAGTTTTTTTTTTTTACACTCTGAAGATGCTTAGGAAGTTCATCAGACCTTGAACCAATGTGCGCACATCAGTGGTGGGATTCAAATTTTTTTACTACCGGTTCTGTGGGCGTGGCTTGGTGGGCGTGGCAGGGGAAGGATACTGCAAAATCCCCATTCCCTCCCCACTCCTGGGGGAAGGATACTGCAAAATCTCCATTCCCACCCCACTCCAGGGGAAGGATACTGCAAAATCCTCATTCCCTCCCCACTCCTGGGGGAAGGATACTGCAAAATCTCCATTCCCTCCCCACTCCTGGGGGAAGGATACTGCAAAATCTCCATTCCCACCCCACTCCAGGGGAAGGATACTGCAAAATCTCCATTCCCACCCCACTCCAGGGGAAGGATACTGCAAAATCTCCATTCCCTCCCCACCCTACTAACCTGCTTTCCAGCTCCGTTCTCCTGTGCAGGGCAACAAAAGAAGACACAGCCAATCAGCTGGGACTCGGGAGGCAGCGAATAGATGGGGGCAGGGCCAGCCAGAGGTGGTATTTGCCGGTTCCCCACTACTGCCAGAACCGGACAGAACCAGCTGAATACCACCTCTGGGGTACATCCTTCCCTTCTATTTCTTAAAGTAAGCTAGCCTTCTCAGGCTTTTGTGAAAACCTGGAGGAAAGATGTCAAAGTGTTAGGAACTGTTTTATACAGTCAATTCCCTAAAGAGGTTGGAACTCAGAAAAAAATAAGGGTTTTTAAAAAAATAAATAGTAGAGATGTGCTGTGTTCACACTTGCTTGAAATCTGAAGTACTTCTGAATAATTTTTGAAGTGTGTACAGCTCAATTTATCTTTATAAGGGTTATGATCATTAAAGATAACATCACAGTTTATCTCCAAATGATCAGGTTACATCTCAAAGATTGTCTAAACATCTATTACTTTCTGTCGAAATTGCTGTGCCTTTTATCCTCATAATGGTCTACTTAGAAAATTGATAATAATTTATCTCATGCTTAGAAATATCATCCCCAGAGCCGAGGTGGTGCAGTGGTTAGAGTGCAGCACTGCAGGCTACTTCAGCTGACTGCTAGCTGCAGTTCGGCAGTTCAAGTCTCACCGGCTCAAGGTTGACTCAGCCTTCCATCCTTCCGAGGTGGGTAAAATGAGGACCCAGATTGTTGGGGGCAATATGCTGACTCTGTAAACCGCTTAGAGAGGGCTGTAAAGCACTATGAAGCGGTATATAAGTCTAAGTGCTATTGCTATTTTGTCAACAAATAAACAAAAAGATTTAGCTATTTATGCTTTGTTCAGCCACAAAAAAACTGAGGTCCATTTTCACAAATTTGTTGCCGATCCATACAGGAAGCTGGATCAGATCATTTCCAGAGTGATTCAGATTAGGCTGGGCAATGACTGAACCTCTGGATCACACCCCTGAATTGTACTTGGCTATTGTGCAATCTTAATCATCCATTAATACATAACAATACACACATAAAATTAGAAACATGCAAAGCTGCTTTCAACAGGCCAGATGATTGCATTATCTACTCCTTACTGACTGACAAGCATTGCCCAGAACTTCAGAAGATAACATTTTCCAGTTATACTGTATCTGGAAATGCCAGGAAATGAATCTGAAGTCTTTTGCAGATAAAGAACATGTTGTAGCTTCAAGCAACAGCTCAAAACACTTCAATAAAACTGAAAGAGATTCTACTACATTAAGACAAAGAACCATGATTGATCCTAATGGATATTCATTTATTTTTAGCCCACCTTTATTATTTTAATAAATAACCCAAGGTGACAAACATACCTAATATTTCTTCTCCCTCTTATTTTCGCCATAATGACAACCCTTAAAGTGGGTTGAGCTGAGAGAGAGGAACTGGACCAAGGTCACCCAGTTGGTTTTCTTGCCTAAGGCAGGACTAGAAATCACAGTCTCATGGTTTGTAGCCAGGTGCCTTCACCATTAGATCAAACTGGCTCTATAAATAATATCATTATTCAAGACTATCACCAAACTATGCAGAAGCTTCTGCTTAAATCTTTCCTAGTTACAAATAAACAGATTTCCCAGATAGGCCTGCCATTATATTTGTTCACAATATGCCTTTGAAGGCAAACACATTACTAGTACATTTCAAAGTAGAAAAAACAGAAGATGAAGTTGAATAGCATAAAGAGACTCTGAACCTGGAAGTATATTCCATGAAAAACATGGTTTGCAGAGCACATGAGTAAATTCTGTAGCCATCAGTTGCTTGTGCAAAATCTTGATTTATAGTTCATACCTCAAGCTGTGGCAACCTATCTAATGATCAATACATGCAATACACCTCTGTTTCATAGTTTCTTTCTAGGAAGAGTTGAATTGAACACCAGCAATTTTTTTAGGGCAGAATCTACCAACCTCAGTTGTTGTAGGAGTAATCGAAGAAAAAGAACTATATGGCTACACAAAGGATCATGAAGAATGTTTTGTCATAAAGAATGTAATCTGGAAAACCATAGACATGAGACAAATATTGAAGGAAACCAATGATGAGTTCAGAGCTAGATTTATCAAGAAATCAGAAAATAGTGTCTTCCATTAAAGAACACAGAACAAATTGATCTCAGTCACTTAGAATTCTCTGTTCTCATTTAGTGGAAGAGTTGGACAAGAATGAATTCTTGGACAACTGGAAAGGTGATTCTTTTATCACACTGCTTAAAAGCCTTTTATAGTTCTCAACGTAGTGTTCCCTCTCTCTATTCACTGGGATCCTTCCTTAGATGTCTTCTTAAACAAATTTTAAAAATTTGATTTAAGTATCTATCTAGACCAGTGATGGCGAACCTATGGCACGCGTGCCACAGGTGGCACATGGAGCCATATCAGAGGGCACGCGAAGCGTTGCCCTATGTCAGCTCCAGCGTGCATGTGCGCACTGGCCAGCTGATTTTCAGCCTTGAGGAAGGCCGTTTTGCCCTCCGGAGGCTTCAGGGAAGCATCCTGAAGCCCCGGAGTGCAAAAAAATGGCCCAACGGGAAAACCAGAAGTTCGGAAAAACGCACTTCCGGTTTGCCGTTGGGCTGTTTTTCGCACTCCGGAGGCTTCAGAAGCCCCGGAGTGCAAAAAACGGCCCAACGGGCAAACCGGAAG
>QLTV01001166.1:2836086-2861643 GCA_003457575.1 Thermophis baileyi | reverse complement strand
CCGCTGCTCCCGGGTCGGGTCGAAAGGCGCCGGTGGGTGGACGTTGGACATCGCGGCAGAGAGTAGGCAGAAAGGCAGCTGCCTGGCTGGTTGGAATCGCTGAAGAAGCAGTCACGGTTCTCCTGAACCCAAGCCCTCGTCGCCACTGTTAGATAGTGGGTAGAGATGACAGGAGACAGACTTCCAAAACAGCTCTTTATTTCAGCTCTTGTATCAGCAACCAGCGAAGAGCAGTCTGACAGCTTGCCCTTTTATAGGGAGCTGTCAGACAGACCAGCCAATAGCGTTTGAGCTTTTTCCCGCTCAAACGCTGGACCTGGTTGGAACCATGTAACACAGTTTAAACAGTTGGAACATAACAGATAATGCAGGAGAATTTTTCTGAAAAACTCTAACCAAGGCCCAGAAGTCATTATACAGATTGTTTTTTGCTGATACAACTAAACAAGACTATAAGGTATCTAACAAAATCACTGAAACAAATAATGACATTAATTGTGAATCCATCCTTTGTGTTTCACAGACAGAGCTTTGGGCAATGTTCAGTGAGTTTCCTAAATTTTAAATCATGCTAAGCTAAACCCAAAATTTCCAAATAGGACCACAGATGTTCATATTTTTAAGCTGTAAGCAAAGCTTCAACGTTGTTGTGGACTTTTAGTTTACCACTGAAATTTGGAACTTCTTATCTAATATCTACATGAAACAGCTTCTTTAACGAGAGTTCTTTTATATAGTATTGTTGTCATGTTTGCCTTTTTTAGCTCAGCTTAACGTCTGTAGAAGAACCAGTTTCAGGACACTATAACAAGCCCATAGTCACAAGTGGCCCATGTTTTAAATTCTAGGTCCCATCTGAAGAGTATGTCTACTTTTTGATATGCTTTTACAGAAGACAGAAAAACTGCAGCAGATTTGGAATTAGAATTTGGGGAACGGAAAGTGAGATGTGTAAAACTTATGAATCAAAAGTTACTCAGCACCATGAAACTCATAACTCAAAAATAGATCACCAGAATTTAATGTTTCTAATATTATTCTTGTAATGACTAATTTTCCCTAAATGCACAACATACTGAGATAAACTGTTCCATAATACAAATCATGATGTGGGCTGGTGACCTCTATCCGGCTTGGCTAATAAATTTTACATTTTCTCTTCATTTTTCCATTCAAACTTTGTCCTACATGGAACTACCCATGTAATATTACTATGTCTGATGTACAAATTAATTCAGGACTCTTTTTTAAAATAAGATCAATTGGTTGCACCCCACAAACAGGGGAAAGCCAACTAAAATGTAGTTCAGTATTTGCATTTATCATATGGATCAGTATTTTACATTCAAATCATCAAAACCAATCAATTAAAATATAATGTCAATAATTATTTCAATATCTCAGCTCTCCTGCTCTCCTTCCTTTGTCTTCCCCTTCCTTCCTTCCTTCCTTCCTTCCTTCCTTCCTTCCTTCCTTCCTTTCCTATGCCAAAAGTAAGACATGTGCCCATCTTCTTGAGTCTTTATATAATTAGCTCTTGCTAATCAATCACATACTAAGTACCTAGTATTTTTTATCCTGCCTTCCTTCCTTCGTCTCTCCCTTCCTTCCTTCCTTCCTTCCTTCCTTCCTTCCTTCCTTCCTTCCTTCCTTCCTTCCTTTCCTATGCCAAAAGTAAGACATGTGCCCATCTTCTTGAGTCTTTATATAATTAGCTCTTGCTAATCAATCACATACTAAGTACCTAGTATTTTTTATTCTTTTTTTATTGGTTCATTTATTGGTTTATTACTTATTTGATTTCCTGCCAGGAGAAAAAGGCAGTGTAAATAGTATTTCATTGTGGCTGGAGAGATAATTTAATTATACAATGGAAGATTAGACTTTCACATATATCCCTTGGCCATGTTGTAATTCAAAAAGTGTAAGATTGCCATAGCTCACCTGTGAAATAAAATGGAAAAGCAGATACTTTCATCAGATTCAGGAAAAACAGAAGAAGGAAGTCTCTGTCTGATGATAGTTGAAAGGCATGAGCTACAGAGGCCTTTGTGTCAATTGCATATCCAACTGTTCAGAGCCCAACTGAATCTACAATTGGCCATATGCTTTTCTCTTGAATCATTACATTTTCTTTAACTAATTGTTGGAATAGAGGATGCAACTTCAAGATGCAGTTATGGAAAAAATAAAATAAAATTCATTTGATTTATCTGCCACCTCAGTCTTTCTAGGGTCTAAGTAATCAACCCTTTGTTCCCATCATATCATTATCTTTGATCCATTGTAGCTCAGCATAATCTAAACCAACTAACTTCAATTTTTTTGTCCATCATGTACCTGTAAATTGGATTTCAAGTCCCATAATCTCTAATAGCATGAGATTGTGACCAGACATTATGGGAACTGAAATTGTTATGCTTGGAAACATCTTGTTTTCAGGGGAAACCCAATCTTGCTTGAAGGTGCAGATAACATTATTATTTTTTTGTATCACTGTCTTGTGATTTTTACCTTGACATATATATGGAAGAAGAAGGATCTGTGTCTTCAAAAGACAATGGAATCTTTTCAGTAACCCAATTCATCATGGCTACTATTTTTAAGTCAGATCAAAACTTCCAATCAAGAGAGAGAGAGAGGGAGAGGGAGAGATAGAGAGAGTTTGTGTGTTGTCTCTTGTTTGGTTTTCTTCTTCAATTGTCAACTGGGAAGAATGGATTCTGGAAACATATAAAGCTGCTTTATGACAAGTCATATTATTATTCCATCTCTAGTCTAACATCTTCATGTTAGTGATACAGTTCTTGAATGGCATACTCCGTCTCTGAACTATAGCTCATCCTAAAAAAAAAAAAAAGACTTGTCCATATAGTGATCAAAACATGTTTTGTACTATTATTATAATAAAAACTACATTTCCATTATTGCTTATTCAAGCATCTCCCAGCTTTGTTTGCAGTAAACAGGGCTGACTATGAATTCTGTGAGTTGTTTTTCCAACAAATCTGGAGACCGTGAAGTTGGGAAATCTTGTCTTAGAACAACTTTTAATGTACTAATTCTTAACTACAATAATACATCTATATTTCTAACCCACTTCCCAATGAGTAAAACATACAACCCCGGTCACATAAGTTAATCACTTGTATCGGCTATAAATATGCACCATTGGAATTTTAAATCTCTCAATTAACATGCAGGTAAAGCAATGTCTAGTTTGGTCCTAAATCATGACTATATCTTCTTGGCCACCAACATAAATTAAGCAACCAAACAAACATGATATGCCTATAATTTTTCAGCCTCCCAGGTGACAGTCCAGAATTGAGAAATTCTATTTGTTCATTTGGGAGGGGAGAGTGTCACATTTCCATTATCAGTTGAAAGTTCTGCACAGTCTTTACAGCACTGTTTTCCTTTGGGGGAAATAATACTGTAGGCTTATAGTCTTTGCAATGCTTTTTTTTAAATTTATGATTTTATGACCGGAGGAGGCTTCAGGAGGCCCAGGAGAAAGATTGCTAACAAACAGCATTACGTGGAATCCAGCATCTGCCTTTTGAAATTCGAAACTAACTTTTTCCATCCCAGTGTAAACCTTCCTTCTGACCTGTTCTGATCAACAAGTAGTTCTGTTGTTTTATATAATGCTATAGGTTGTGCTGACCGTTGGGTATATGATATATGAACCCACTATTATGGCTCATTGTGAGTTGGATCAGTTTGATTTGTTCAATAAACCATTAAAAAAAATCCCAGATTAAGATCATGTGTGAATTTAACTAGCTTGGACACAACAGTTTCAGTTCTTTATCTAATCAAAGCTATATTGATACAGGAGAAAATATATAGTTAGGTCAGAGTGTTAGTGAGAGGTCATGAACTACTAGTTGCTTTGAGTGATTTGGTCTCATGGCTACTGCATTCATTGTTGTGGGTTGTTTTTTTTACTATGCTTTGCATTGTTTTTACCTACCCTAATAGCAATAGCACTTAGACTTATATACTGTTCCACAGTGCTTTACAACATTCTCTGAGCAGTTTATAGAGTCAGCATATTGCCCCCAACAATCTATTTTAATGATCTCAGAAGAATGGAAGGCTGAGTCAACCTTGAGCCCTGTTAGGATCGAACTCCAAGCTGTGGGCAGAGTTAGCCTGCAGTACTGCATTCTAATCACTGCATCACCAAGGCTCTAAGCCAGGGCTGTGAAACTCGCGCCCCATGGGCTGGATGCGTCATGCGCTGGCCATGCCCATGCCCGGTTTCGTGAAGGAGGAAAAAGTCCCGATATGTCACGTGACACCGCCGTGACGACGCGAGTTTGACACCCCTGCTCTAAGCCACCCAGAGTTAATGTGTGAGATAGGTCACTATACAAATCAAATATAGGAATAAATAAAACCTTTATTGTAACTAACCAGAATAACACAAAAGAAAAGTCAAGTTTTTCCATTCTCAGAAATCTTTAGAAAAACTGGGGTTGGAAAGAAGAAAGTCCAAAAATTTAGCTTAAATGTGACAGCAATGGCATCTGCAGTTTAAACAAACACATAATGAACTTGTTTACCGTTTAATTAGTATTCCTGGTGTTCCCCATCCATAATCAGCAATAAAATATGGAATATTTTTGGTTTATATTTTGTACAGAGCAACCAAATCTCATCTTGGGTTGTGTTTTTATTGTTTATTTTATTATGGGCTGTCCAGAGTTTGTTGGAGTCAGGTGGTGCCTGGAACAAACAAACAAACAAACAAGCAAAGCATCAGACTTGTATAGTAACTTTAAATTGCCCACAATTAAAATAATAGGAGAGGCACAAATCAATTTGTACCAGGTATAAATAAGTTGCACTAATTCAATGTTGTTGATTTAACCATGATCCTCTTCAAAACAGTTTTCAGAATGATTAACAATTATTCTCCCTGACAAGCAAATGGAGGCAATTAGTTAAAGTATTTTTCATGGGCAATATTTTCTTATAAAAAGTCTACCTCATCCTGATGCTCCCTACACATGCTACAACCTCTTGCCAAACTATTCTGATGGGAGGTAATAGAGACTATAATCTAACACATCTGGAAAGCACCATTCAGAGAAAAGCTGTGCTATAGTCAGAATGGATCTATTTGAGCCTGCATTGACTTTCTCAGGGAGAGAATCCAAACAATTAAAATAAATTGAGATCACAAAAGAAAAAAAAAATCAATAAATCACAGTTTTAGGATTTCTTGTAGAGTTTGTTTTCTGATCTGAAGATGAAATAATTACTTCATGGTCATACATCACTGATTCTTTTCCCCTCTCCTCTTGGGTGACAAACCAATCTCACAAAAATAAACAAAATCAAACTTTATTTTTTTTAAAAGAAAGGAAAGACATAGTATTTTAAAAAATGTAACTTGAGATATTTAGAATACAACTATTCACTAGCAAAGGATATTAATTACACAGCTGTTAAGATTAGATGCTACCTAAATTTGATAAATTAATAAAATTATGAGAAAATGGCAGCTTGATTAAAAAGTGAAGTTCACAAAAGAAAATGTAATGCTCCCAACAGACCACAAGATGTCTCCAATTGGCTACAAATAGCATATTGCTGCCAGAATCTATTGAGAGAGATGCCAGAGAAGTTTCTCAGTTTATTTTATTACAGATAATAAAATTTGATATGTAAAAAGTAATATCCTCATGCTCACTCTGACAAATGAAAAGAGCAAATGTGTTCCTAAGTGGTACAAAGAAATAAAAGGCTGGCGTTTCAAACACAGGTGCAATGAAACAGAGATTGCTTGGCAACATGATAAATCTCATTCCACCTCACTTTATTTAGCTACTTCCAGCCTTGTTTGAAAAGACCCAGACATTTTCTTTTTCCAGTAAAGGAGAGGAGCTGAGTTATTTCTTTTTGTGTAGACGATGATCATGTTATCCATTCAGTTGTGTCCAACTCTTGGTGGTACTATGGGCCAGTTCTCACCACATCTTCCAATCTTGTACTACTTCTTTGTTTGTGTAGATAATACAGAACATCTGTCCCTCATCACAATGAAGACTGGGAATCAGGGGTGGGTTCTAACTTACCTTGCTGCCGGTTCTCTTCCTCCCGCGTTGCATGGCCGTGCTGCGTGGCCGCGCGCACGCATGCGCAATGCCAAAAAAATAAAAAAAATTTAAAAGCCAAAACCAAGATGGCGATGCATGTGCAGTGCCGGAAACTCGGCTTCTGCGCATGCGCAGAAGAAAAAAAAATTAAAAAATTCCCCCACCCCAATTTTTTTTCTTCCAAAAAAAGAATTCCAAAAAAAATATGGCGGCGCCCATGGACCGGCACTGACTGAACCAGATCCGTGACGTCACCATGACGTCACCAGCGGGTCGCTACCAGTTCGGGTGAACCGGTTCGAACCGAGAGGAACCCACCTCTGCTGGGAATGTCTCAGATGACATGCTGGAAGACTGAAAGTGGGAACCCATAACTTGCAACAACAGATACTAAACTATTTTGGGAAGTGGTGGTTAAAAAAAACAAAAACAAAAGTGATGGCAAAGAGCTCCAAAAATATGCTCAACCAATTTTTTGTTGTTCAGTTGCTAAGTCGTATCTAACTCTTCCTGACCCCATGGACCACAACACACCAGGTCCCCCTATCCTTCACTGTCTCCTGGACTTTGGCCAAATTCATGTTCATTGTGATGATGACACCTATTTAACCATTTCATCTTCTGCTGTCTCCTTTTCCTTTTGCTTTCAATCTTTCCCAACTTCAGGGTCTTTTCCAATGAGTCCTCTCTTCTCATTAGGTAGCCAAGTTTCCAATGAATCCTCTCTTCTCATTGGGTAGCCAAAATATCTGAGCTTCAATTTCAGTATCTGATGCTCAACCAAACAGCAAATGAAATAAATTTAAATCAGTGAACACAAGAACTCAAATACACTGATGGTGTCTGAATTGTCTCTAACAGAAAAAAAAGTGGGGGTTATAATGGACAGATCAAACAAATGTCAATTCAGTAAGGTTAGTAAATGATGGTAAGTTACACTTAAAACCAGAAGGGTATAGAAATAATCCTAGAGTTCTAAAATTACCTAACCGCACTGCTGGTTAGAAGTCATAAGTCATACCTACTAGCAAGATATATCATTAGTTGTTGCACATGAGTGATAATTTTCAGTTTTTGCAGTTGAATATATGCCATTGCACGGTTGCTCTGTTTATCTGGCAACCCCACAGAAGATGGACAGGAACCCACAAGAAATGGGAGAACTAAATAAAATTATCCTGGTACTTTTTGAGCACCCAAAACTATCCATCTGGGAGAAAATTCAATGCAGTCTTTCTTTCTGATTCATCTGTTGTTTTCCTTTAATATTATAAAAATATCTATTCTGAATTCTCAGAAATAATTCTTCTGACCCTGAAATTTTATCCGAATTTTTTTTTTACAGAAGTAACAGTTATACTCAGATTATACCAATGTTTTCTTTTTCCAAGACAAGAACGATAATTTATATGCATGAGTAATTATTTTTAATCACTAAAGCTTGCAAACATCTGTAACTACCCAAGGGGAACATAGATTACTGGTTAACATCATGTGGGTTGGAATTTGCTCTCCCATCTCTGCCCCCCATTGAGCCCCAGCTGGCTATAATTCTGGGGCATTTCCAAAAAGGTTTTATATTTCTTGTTTGCTATGCTGCTCCAACCTTAGCAATCAATGTTCCAAATACATTCAACTGCTTAAGGTACTAGTTTCAGGCCTTGGCATTCACCAAATTTTTCTGGTTCCTTCTACCATTGTATACCCTTCCCTTCATCTGTTCCATCAGGGGAAAAAATATAACTCTCAAAATTCCAATAAGGTAGAATAAGCAGCAGTGTGTGGTTGGGGGGGATGGGACAGGACACTATTTGTCCCTAAACAGTGGCTGCAAAAAGGAATCACATACATTCCTTTTTGGTTTTCTACTTCCAAAAGCTTTAAGAAAGACTGTCAGGCCGAAGCCATTATAGTTGGAGTCTTTGGCCTGCCACACTTTGTTTTTTTAAAATGTATTCTTTGCTAGGGGAATTTGGGAGGGGTCATTGCATGAGGGATGGCATTGCATGAGGGATGGCATGTAGCCATAACAAATTCCTTCTAGATTGTCAAGGTCATCCTTTTTCCTGCACCTGCATGGAAGGAGATGGGAGTAGCTGCCACTCTGGCAGAAGAAGATTGGGTTCTAACTTACCTCACTGCCGGTTCGCTTCCTCCCGCGCCGCGTGGCCACGCTGCATGGCCGCACATGCATGTGCAGTGCCGGAAAAAAAATTTTTTTTTTAAAGCCAAAAACAAGATGGCGATGCATCTTGCCGGAAACTCGGCTTCTGCGCATGAGCAGAAATTTTTTTTAAAAAAAAAATCCCCCCCCAAAATTCCCCCCCCCCAAAAATCCAAAACAATATGGCGGCATCCACAGACCGGCACCGATCGAACCGGCTCCGTGACGTCACCGTGATGTCACCAGTGGGTTGCTACCGGTTCGGGTGAACCAGTCCGAACCGGGAGGAACCCACCTCTGGTTTATTAAGATGAGAAGGAAAATACTGGCTTCCTTATAGGAGGAAGAAACCATTCTACATAAAGAATATTGTGTGTGTGTGTTGCATGATTCTGAATTGTTTTTAACGTTTCATTTTGTTCATATATTGCTTTATTTATTTGGTTTTGTTAGGGTTTTTTGGTACTGTTTATGTTTTAATTATAAGCCACCCAGAACCACAAATGGGCGGCTAAAATAAATTGGATAAACAAATAAATATTCTATTCAACACAATTTCCCTTTTACTTTAACAGTCATAAATTACATATAGTTTTTGTAAGGAAGTGGAGGACCTCTAGACCAAAGAAAAAGTGGAGAGGAAAAGGTACACTTCCATTTGACATAGCTGCAGCTTCCCATGTTGGTGATGTGGTCTTGTGCAATTCTTTGTTGTATGATTTTGTTTATAGGCTCATCTGAAATTATACCTGTGGCTTTTATATTATAACACACGGTTTCCCACTTTTTTTGCCCTATTTGTTTCATGAAGCAGCACTTCAGCAGAGAAATAGGAACATGCAGAGAATATTAGGTAATGCATAACATTTATTTTGGTGGAATTTAACAAAGGTTAAAAATTCATAAGAATTATAAGAATTACTGCTATTGTGTCCTAAAATAATCTATAATTAATCAACTGATGTCTCAACAAATGTCAGTTCATTCCAAAGTCCAAATCAAAGTAGTACCACAGAGAAAATGATATTCAGTGAGATGGTATCATATTCTTAAAATACTACAACTGGTCTCCTCTTCACATTGCCTTCATCCTTGTGGACTGGGAGCAACTCCTAAACCTGTCCCTGAAACCTAATTTAGATCACTCTAGATCAGTTTGGTGCCTTCACTGTCCATCTTCTCCCCAGCTATCATGATAAAAAATAAAATTTCAAGTTTGTAACTTCTTTGGGAATTGGATTTTAATACTACAAGATGTTTACAACTAATATTTCAACTATTATATTCCTCTTTGTATAGGAAAGACAATACTTTTATCTAATGCTTTTGGAAGACAAGAGGAAGAACTAGTATTGTCCAATTATTTATTTGTTTACATAACTGACTTGGCCACCTATCTCATATAATGACTGTAGGCAATTCACAACACTCACTAAAAACAAAACCACCCTCACATCATTGCTGTTCAACAAAGATAAAAACAAAACCAGCCTCATGTCATTTCCGCTCTAGTAAAGAGGAATGAGATAATACAGAGACTGAGCCTTTTAATTACAGAATCTTCTTGTGCAACTAGTCACAGGTTAAATACATCTGTTTTATAAAAGCTTTTCAGTTTGGAGCATTCTGTGCTACAAAAACACCTAGGCTGACTTCACTTTTTCACATAAACTGATTTGGCAAAGCTTTTGAATTATTGATATGAGCTTGGTACGTTGGAGTGTGGCCATGAACCAGATGTGTAAAGTCAGATGTTGCTTGTTCGCTTTTCCCAGATGATGATACCCTCCAGATGCACTGTATTACACTTTTCAGAATTTCTAGAAAGCACAGCTCTTGTTACAGAATAATAGAGTTGGAAGGGATCTTGGAGGTCTTCTAGTCCAACCCACTGCTCAAGCAGGAGTCCCTATACCATTTCAGACAAATGGCTGTCCAATCTCTTCTTAAAAGCCTCCAGTGATGAAGCACCCACAACTTCTGAAGGCAAACTGTTCCACTGGTTAATTGTTCTCACTGTTAGGAAATTTCTTTTTGGTTCTAGGTTGCTTCTCTCCTTGATTGGTTTCCATCCATGCAGTAAGTGTTTAAGAACTCATTGTGCTTAATACAACTATTTTGTTTATTTTTCTGCAATCCATAAAAAAGAGGTGGGCCCTAAAGTTTTAGTCCTGCTCCTTCAACACTTGGGGAATAATTTTTCTTTTAAGTGCAGCTTCTGGCTAGAAATAAGTTATTCACCTTGATTTAGGGAAGTTTAACAAAGCTGCAAAAACTCTTTTACTAACAAATGCCCTTTGGTTAGCCTATGGTGTGGTGCGAACCCAAACCAAATAAAATGGAATATAATTTTGGAATCCACTGTTTTCAGATTAACATTTTTATATAGCACCCAGAGGTCTCTTTTCTATTTTTTCTCTCACCGATGCAAATCTTGGTTGTAGCTGTTGTTGCTAGTGTTATATAGCTCACAGAGATGTTAGGAAATAGATTCCATTCAAAATGAAACCAAACTATACCTAAATTGGATTCTGTGCTATTCCATTTCCAAATTTCATTAACTGTCCAATAAATATACAATGGCTCAATCTGGTAAGAATCTTTTCACTTAACTGTTGGAAATCTAATCATTCCCCCAGTTTCTTAATTTAGAAAAAGAAAAGAAGCAATTACCTTTCCCCCAGGCTATGTAAGGGATTCAAAAATGGGCTTTGGAGAGAGAAGTAAGATTATGTGGTATAGTGGTTAATGCGTTCTGGCTTATCTCTCTGATAATACAGCTGTGTTTATGTTATTGACTTTATATTCATCAATCAATACATACGGCAGATGTATGTAAAAGTCTTTTTGAATGTTCTCTTACTCTGCATCTCATCCATATGGGATGGATACATTTTGTACAGTTGTTGCAACCAGTTTTTGAGGACCAAGATAAGCATACACATTGAAGCAGGGGTGAAACGCTCCCGGTTCGCTCGTGCCTGTCGGTCAGCATAGAGCCGATCGCCAAGGTAGCACGAGGCTCCGCCCACCCGCTCAGATGCCGCCATTTGGGTTCTTTTACCCTCTGCGCATGCACAAAGCATTCTGCGCATGCGCAGAGGGTAGAAGAACCCAAATGGCGGCGTCCGGGCTACCAGCTGTCCGGCGACCCGCAGGCACGGCCGAACCAGGACCTTTTCACCCCTGCAGTGACGGTGGCACCAAGATGGCGGGCTAACGCGCGCGGCGACCCCTGTGAAATGGTCGTTCGACCCCCAAAGGGGTCGCGACCCACAGGTTGAGAACCGCTGTCTTAGAAGATTCTTTGCAGGATACGATATTTACTTCAATAAATATTGCTTACATTTTAAATGTCTTTTTGGAGGATTGTTTACTCAGCATGTATTACTCAAGTCAATTTGTTAATGAAAGACTTAATAACCTGGAACAGGGAAGAATATGGAAAATTGCAGATGTACTTTTGCTGGACTCTAGAAATCAAATAATGCCAGCAACCTATCATCAAAAGATATAATAAAAAGATAGCATTAAATAATGGAACCAATAGTCAAAAGGTATATCTAATTATATTTGAGGGATGTATTCTTTGTCCAAGAGAGTAAGAACATTATCTATTCACGTGACTATATTCTAAAGCTGAAACAATTCTGTTCTGGAGAATTGTCTAAAGAAGATCTCTTTAAAGGAAAAGAGAGCCTTTTCTACATTTTTTTCCCTTTCTATCCATTATTGCAGTTTTGGAGTACTGAAATCCAACACACTGTCTCTTGAAATAATTTTATGTTTATGGCAATTTAGATACTCAAAGTTCAATGATGCAAATTAAATTACTAGAGTTTCTGTTTATAATAAAAGGGGAAACACATGAAAACTGTTGTGTGAGTTTAAAATACCATGAATACAATAAAAATAAATTTTAAAAAAAAACACTCTTCCCTAAAAATGGGGGGAAACCCCAAAACATTAATCTACATGCAGCAGCCCCTCCCCCAATCCCCGAATGTTAAACACAAAATTGCTTTTAAGGACATAACATTTGATCTGGAGAGATTTGTCACCCATCAAGAGAAGAGTCATAAAGACACCTAGTTATAAAGGGTATCATGACAAGATCTCTGAGGACTTGCTTACGTTTTACATTTCTGAGCCTCTTTCCTTCATCCTTTCATACAACATGTTAAACTCCGAACCCAAATTAACAGAGGTAACTGCTATGATCAAACAATAAGCTTGTTTGTGGAATAAGAGGATTTTTCACACTACCCATTGCTACTAAATAATGAAGCATAACTTTCAAATGCATTGAGATCAATTTAAGCTTCACTTATGGTGCCTTCTTGCCAATTCTAATTTATCCCATGAACTACAATATTTATTCTTAATATAGCCATCAACATTTTGTTAAATATTAACATTAAGAATGGGGATAAATGAAAGTCTATCTGGCCTATCTCTGTTCTGCTCCAAGACAAGGGAAGGTAGAGATTAACTACTGAGGCCACCTCCATAGATCAGCCAAAGTTTTAACAGTGTTGCCAGTAAACGGGGAAGGAATTTCTCTTTTGCCTATTCTCAGGGAGTCTAAGATCACCTGCGCATTTTAAACATAAAGCATTTAGGAGTAAAAACAGACTTTTTTTCAGATCAGTACAGTAACTATGGGGAAGATACTGTTTAATTATCAGCTTTGACACAAATTGAAACAGTGTTTTTTTAAAATGCTTAATATTAAACCACCTGTGTGGATGGGACTGTTCAACTGACCCCCTCCCTCCCCCAAGAACTACCATATCCCTCCAAGCACAGCCCTTGATTTCAATTAATATCTAGGTAATTGGTTTAGTCTATTTGCATCTCTATTACTGTTCCATAAACCGGTAGAAACATTTTGATTCAGACAAAATGGATTTTTAAGCTAGCTTGTTTGCTGATCAAGGTTCTACAGGCAACAGCTACCAATATTTTTTTTAACTAGTATGATGTTAGTTGTGTTTCTGTTGACACACTATGGCATTTTAATGCTGAGGTTGTCTTTTTCCTTCTTCGTTTTTATTGGAAACTGCCTTGAGTGAGTTTTCTTTTCTATAGTGTTGTAAGGAATATCCTTCTGGGTTCAGTTCCAAGTGGGGAAAAAGACACTGGATTCATGGAAGTTGCTTGGAAAGAAGGTTTAATGGTGGACAGGAACACATGGCAGGGGCTCCTGAACAGAAAAGGTGGATCACATGCTTCCAGATGTTGGGTGAGGAGAAAAGGAAAGAAAGATGCTGAGTCTCTTGGTTTTATGACCTCTGTTGGGCCCCACCTCTTAGTTTCCTGTTCCTGTGTATGCAATGCACTCCGATTGGCTGTCAGACTCCCAGGGACTCTTGTGGGCTTTCCTGAGTCCCAGGCTGGGCTGATGTAATCTTTCCAGGTCCCATGTGGTGTAATGAAAGGGCTTTGGGCAATTCCTAATATGGCTCTGTCTGAAGATCTTTGTTATGTAGAATAGACTGCTCCAGGCAGACTGCTCCAACAAAGGGGGGGGGATGAGTGAGCTGGGCCATTCCTTGATGGCCCATTGACAAAGGTGGGGGCTACCAAGAGTGAGTCTGTTTCCTTTCTAAAAGCATGTTTCTCAATTTCTCTAGGGATATTCTATATAATATTCTGCCTTTTTAATATTTCCTAGGATATTTCATTTTCCTAGGAGAGGGGTGGGTGCTAACTTCCTACATTAGAAAGCCAGGGTATAAATGCCCACTGATAACCAATATTTGGGCAGCCAATTTTTTCACAATCAAGTGGTACACAAAGTATATATACCAACTAACCAGATACACTCCGAAGGGTATTTTAGCCTCTCTTCATAGCTGAGCAGCTCAACATCATGCAAACACCACAGCAACGCATGTCAGACATCTGTAGCTGAAAAACATATTTATTTGCTTTAAGTGAGGCAGCACCATGATTAACTCAAACTTTGCTCTTTGTGATATATCTGGATTTGGTAGTTCCTCCATGACATGGAAAAGAGGATTTTCTGATTTTTCAGAACTAATATTTTTCTTTCCATCCTAGATTGTGTTGGAAGAGATCACACAAATGTGTACTATCTTAAAAACTACTGTTCAGAACATTCTGGGCTTTCTTTCCTTGATGGATTTCTCCCAATCCTGTCTCTCCCACCTACCACCCCCTCCTAAGGCCAAATGTACCTTCATACTGGAGTTTGGAAAATGGCATAGTGTTACCTGGGCTGAAGACAGCAAAGCATTGAGGAAAACTTCAGCACATGTGAGTAGCACAGAGCTCTCCCTTCAGTGAGAGACAGACCTGCATTATGTAATAGTTATACTGCCAAATACCTCTGCTGGCATCACTTAAACTTTCTTTGCACCATTGACAGGAAAACCAGGCAAGATTTAATCCAGAAACTGGATTGGAAAGACATTGCGGGGGAGGGGGGGAGGAGTTGTTTTAGTCTATGGTAGCCAAAATCAGAAGCAGTCTGCCAGCCCCTTTCCCAATTAACATGTTTTATTAGAAGGCAATATGTTTTTAATACAAGGCTTATTCTGAGCATCTGAAAGAATGTCTTTTATTTTTCCCCCTTTCATCTAAACTTTTATAAAGAGGACTTTAAAAAAATATAGTGAATTTCTCACAGGTTTTGACTGCTTAACAACTATTGGTTAGAAAAAAAATGGATTTAATGAGTCTCAGCTTACAGGTATAGATTCCTTACATTCTTAATGGCATATAAAGTAAATCTTAAGTACATACAATACAAATATTAGCAGCCTCATAGCAATGATGCCTAGCCATTTTACAAGAACATATAAAAAAGTTAAGAGATTCCTGTAAAAACTTTGGATTTCATTGTTAGCTTTAAAAATTTTTGTAAGTTATTCCCATGAATTCATCTGACTTGTTTATTTGGAAATACATTTCAAGTCTGAAAGATTTTCTTCAGAAGAACTGAGTCATGTTTAGGCAAACTATATCTTAGTTAACATCCAGTTAACAAGTTCATTCTGTGAGTAAGGTAACCATGGACAACAGACTCAAAATAGCAGCTGCTGGAAAGTGACAGGGCTGTCACCTTTGTTTCTTAAATGAATGGATCCAGTTGGCCGCTCTTTGGCACAAAATGGACTCAAGAAACTGTTGGGTTCATCCAACAAAGCTTTTCTTGTGTTTTTTATGAATAATAATAACCTCTCTCCAGGAAAAAAAAAGAATATTGTGTTAGGTTGGTAGAATAACTTCCTTTTTTAATTTCTTAATCATTTTAAAAGAAGAGAAAAGAAAAACAATCAACAAGTGAAAGGAGAGGAAAAAAACTGAGCTGTACCAAGAAAAGGATGGAATAGTTTTTATAACATGTAGCATGCAGCACAAGTCTTCTTAAATTCTTTCTCATTTAAATTCTTTCTCATCCCCTTATTACAAGAGATGGCTGTAGTGTAGATTCTTCTGTCTAACACATCTGTGTTTACTTTCTCCCCACAAAAAACCAATAGCAATGTGTGTTTAATGTGTTAAACATGTACACATGTAAGGATCTACTTGGGATGAAAGCTTGTCAGTGGCCTTTATATGTTTGTGTTGAGGGTATAATCAGGTTGGGGCACAAGTGCTGCATTTCTGACACTAACCATAACCCCTGTGTTGCATCTGTGGAGGTACTACATAGGGGAGGGGGTACTACATAGGGCTCTGAGTCATATGACCAGAAGGCAGAAGGACTTAGAATGGAATAGTCACCAACATTCTAATTTCTTGCTTGACTGCTTCTCCCCAGGAAATCATTAGAGGAAGTTTTGGGGAAATTTATTTTTCTGCAGCCTCTGACCAGAACATCTCATTTCTGAATTGAATATTTCTTTTACTGTTTTGTTTCCCTACCTCTTCCTACCCCTGCCCCATATTTGGTCCAGTTATTGTCTGACTTCAAAGCATTGTCCCAGTGATAGAAAGGACAAATGGACGAGGTCCTGAGCCCATTTATACAATTTGTTTCCAACACACTGTTGGGTTGAAAAGAATAGAAATGGTTTCAACCTTACGTTCTGTAGCATCAAGGACAACTTACCTAGTGATTCAAACCTATTACAAAATACATCCATTTGTGGCTTCTATTGGCAATGAAACAGAATATACACATTAGAAGTGTCAGGAATCAGGTTACGGCTGGCCCAAAATATTTCCCTGCCTTGACTGAGTGTTGAATTGTTTTCTGTTACTTCTGGTGAGAGAGGGTTCTGAAGCCTGAAGCCTGAAGCCAGCAGGCTAGCTAAAGGGACAAAATATAGTCCCACCTTAATTAGCACTTTGCTAATTGCAGGGCCAGGTCTGATACAGTTTGACTAGAAGTTAATGTTCTGCAAGGACTCAATTTTGGGATGCTGATTTCAGTGATAACCTTTGTTCTTTCAATAATTTTAGTCTCAATTATCAGCTGAGTAAAGCAACTGGACCAGTAGGTCTGCTGTAACTGGAACAAATTCACCAAGGTTTTGGGCAATAAAGCCCAAAGTTTGCTCTGCTACTTGTGTGCCATGCCTGATTCAGCAAAGTTGCCAGGAACTGAATCTAGGACATTTAAATGGTGGTCTGTATTTGACTGACTAGGCAAGACTGGATAATCACATAAGAAGAAGGAGCTTATCTTCATTATTTGCACTTCTATTAACAAGAACCATGAAATCCTTGTGTTGGTTTTTATTACTTTGCTAATTTTATTATAGCTTAGTGGTTTTTTCAAATATGCATATCCTCTCTCACATGCATACAGGGTTTAAAAACATATGTTGGCATTGTGAACTAAATCAAATTTTATCTGATCTTGCATTTTTTCCCCTCAAAAGCCACTAACCAGATAGCTTTTGAAGCTGTTGAGCAAGGAATGAAGCTAACAGATTTCTAGCTTCTAATAATCAGAGATATAATTTCTTCTGAACAGGGATCTGACACTTATCTGTAATGACAAATAACTACTGATGAATTTTCCTCTGAATTGCACTGAGAAGTTCAGAAAGAAAAGAAGTAATGTTTGTAGTGTAAATTTCAAAATTTGTTCTGGCAGCACATTGGATAAGTAGGCTTACTTGTATTATTTGATAAAACAGGAATTTGTCACAGAAATAAAAAGACAATCATTAGCATCAATGCCATAGGGTGGATGGAAGGAGAAAGGCAGAAAGAAGCAGCAGAACCATCAACAGCTGGTATATTTGGGCAACTGTCAGTTCCTTGGGCCTTAACAAAAGCCAGCATGTACATGTGCCATATTTCCTGCACTTTTTTGGTCCTGGGACTCTTTTGCTTTCCCACAATCCTTGTGAACCAGCATTACTGCAGGCATTGTTGGAAAGTAAATAAATGTATGGAGTACATTTTATAGCACTGCTAGTTTTAATAGGAAGGCTTTCTGGGATTTGTTGAGTAGATCTTCACCAGAGAACATTTGCCACACCTCAGGCTAACCCTGATCTAACATAAATTTTGTCTTTCTGTTTCTGTGAGGATTGTATGTATATGTTTGCCAGCAGCACTGAATTCAGCATTAATTTTAATGCAGCCTATACAGGTAGTCACCAGGAGTCTTGAAGGTACAAACACAAAATAAAGCAAAAACTATCTTAAGTTTTGTTGTTTAATGAAGAAAATGTGCTAAGTGTAATAGCATTCCACTTTGATTGGAGAATTATTGGTTTATTGCAATAGCCTTTCTAGTATGTCAACCAATCTAGAATTTCCTTAAAACGATCATCAGATCTCTGGTCTTTATGTATTTTTCAAAAGTCTGAAACTTGACATTTTGGTGTCATGCAGTTAATCTGCATGCAAGAATAAGATACTGTGGAATTTGGACAAGAAAGAAGCACCTGGTTGCAAAATCGTATGCCTGTTTTGCAAACATGTCAAGGTATAGAAGACGAAATAATTTAATTTAATAAATTTAATAAATTCAATTCAATTCAATTCAAAGTAGAGAAAAGAAAGTTTAAAGAATAAGAGAAAATAAAAGAGATTTGGAGATAGCTTAAGGAAAGTACCATTGGAATAATTAATTCACATATCACTATCTATACTGTGACTTATTGTGAACATTATTTTGGTTTGTAACCATGCTGTGTTTACTGTATGTGTTATATAATCCAAGGGCAATTGTGGTTCATTTATTTAAGCAAACCATTACATAATGGAGTCCACCTAGTAGACATGTATTATCCTCCAATATCAAAATCAGGAGCTAGTCTGGTAAAGAATATGTACCCTCCTGCCTGGGAGGTGAACCACTGAGTTTCAGTCTATGGAGATTCTCAGTCATCCAGGTCATGGTTGTCTCAAAGGTGCTTTTTTCAAGAGGCAACTGGACTTTCTGTTTTTTCTTTGAAGATGTTTCACTTCTTGGGTGAGAAGCGAAACATCTTCAAAGAAAAACCAGAAAGTCCAGTTGCCTCTTGAAAAAAGCACCTTTGGGACACTGAATTTCAGGTTTTGAGTAAACCACTCTCAGGGCCCTAGACTGATCCAAGATATTGAGGCTAGCCAGTACACTGCTCCTTCCAGAGCAGAAAGGCTACAGGAGAACGTCCGGTTCCACTTCAGTTTTGCTTGCATTAAATATAGTTGCTGTATAGTGGTGGATTCTCTCTGTGTTGGAAAACCCCGGTATCCTGAAACCCCTGACTGTGGGTCCCTGTCTCACTTTAGACTGCTGCACCCAGCCCAGATCTGACAGTTCCACTTAGTCAAAGAAAATGTTCAGATGTTCATTATAATAAAAGCCTTCAGAACATATTTGCACAGAAGTAAATGTGAGTTAGTTAATCTCCGTACATGTTATGAGCAAAAAAATCTTGTTCCAAGCCACTTTCACCTCTGGAAAACAAAGCAAAAATTAACTCCCTTCAGCTTAGAAATTCCAAACACCCTGAATTTTTTTTTTTAAAAAAAATCTGTATTTGCATTGCAATTCAGCAATCACAACTCTTTGGCAATTGCATTCAGGATATTTTATTCTTTGTCTTCATGACCACATTTGGAACCAAAGCTTTGTACCTTCCTGCATTCGTGCATGCATGTGTGCAGTGATGATTGGCAGATTGATTCCAACACTTGAACCAAATCTAGTTTAGCCAGATTTCTGCTTTGGGCTCTTCCCACTTTTGTTTAAGAAAAGAAAACTCATAGACACCATGAGCTCTGCAAGATCATGACTTGGAAAAGAATGGAGAAGGGACTTTGATTCCCATTTTTTATGTGCAGAACATTGGACTGGATCATATCATTCTTGCTCTCAGATGGCCAAACAATGACAGAGTTGTACATGGGTTTTGAAATACCAGTATTAATGGAGATGAAAAAGAATATTCTGGAAATAATCCATCTTGATGGTTGTTCTCTCTACTGGGCTTCCCGGATTTTGAAAAGGAAAGCTATCTGGATTGGCGAGGCTCTATCAGAAGACAGGTCTGGCTTGGAAGATTGGCCTCCAGCTGAGCCCATTTTCCATGCCAGGTTGACTCTCTGTTTTGTTTTGCCTTTTCTTTGGACACTCTGGCCCTGTGCAGGAAGCCAAATAAAACAGAGCGTTCGTTTTTTCATTGGCTTGTGCTTAGTTGACATTTCCTGAAGGGAAGAGCCCCTTGATATTTACTGGACAGGAATGATAATAACATTAAAACATCATTTGATTAATTACAAAAATGCCCTCACATTTTTAATATTCCAGTGTGATCAGTAAGTTTTTCAGGCTAAGAACCCAGGGTGGAATTTTGATGAGAATTAAATCTCCTAATATCGAATAGCTTTCATTTGGGGGGGAAATGTGACCAAATCTCTTATCTCCATACATAATAGTTTTATTGTGCAAAACAAAGGGCAAGAAACTACTGCATTTGTTCATGTATCTAAGCCTCCAGAGTAAAAGAAAAATGCTATAGGTTTTAGGGATTTGTGGATCAGTATCACAGAAGTGTAAAGTTGACAAGGATCACCTAGGGTGGCTATTAAATCCATCCCCTGCTCAAGGTAGGAACCTACTTAAAACATTCTCAGTTAGGGCTGCCAAGCATTACCTAGTAGCCCTGTTGCTATTGTATGGTGGGGGGAGGCGTTCTCATGACAGGAACTCCACCCTTGTTAGCTTAAAATTAAGCTGCTCCAATGCTCTTTCCACATAGCTGCCTTTGAAGGTGTCTCAGAAGCTTCAGTTAGGGCAGAACGCAGCAGCCCATTTATTGATAGGAGATAGTCCCCACCGCCACGTAATATTGTTTTGAAAATATTGCATGGATTTTCAAGGGCTTCAGGATCCTATTCAGACTGCTGGTTTTAACATCTTTTTCAGGTAGAATCATCATTTCCTGTTCACTCATTCTGAGGAAAGATACTCAAGGCCTTCCCCATTTGCACGTTTTGTGGGAGGATGGTCAAGAATTGGATTTTTTTTTCTTGGATTAGCCTCCTCCTGTCCCAAGAGGTGAAGTAGGCATCTCCTCTGCTCTTGCTGAGAAAAGTTGTTACAACAAAATTGTTTGGGGAAAACATTAGGGCACACCGCAGAAGTCAGGTACCAGCATGGAAGGTCTCCTTGAGAGCAAGAAGCAGGCTGGGGGATTCTAGGCCAGCAGTTTTGAGGCCCTGTTGTTTGGGATGTTACCTGTGTGTTACTGGAGTTGGATTGTCACCTGGCTGGCTGACCTCCCATCTGCCTAGCCGACTCTTGCATGTAATTTGCCTGGCATTTGATGCTAGTAATTTGCTCTACTAGATTATCCTCCTTGCTGGGTAGATAGGCCTCCTTACAGTTCCTTTATAGATCTTAGGGGACTGGAGGCTAAAACATATAAAGATCGGTTGCTGGAATTGGGTATGTCTAGTTTAATGAAAAGAAGGACTAAGGGAGACCTGATAGCAGCATTCCAATATCTAAGGGGCTGCCACAAGGAAGAGGGGGTCTCAATTTATTTTCCAAAACACCTGAGGGTAGGACAAGAAGCAATGGATGGAAACTAATCAAGGAGAAAAGCAATCTAGAACTAAAGAGAAATTTCCTGGCAGTGAGAACAATTAACCAGTGGAACGACTTGCCTCCAGAAGTTGTAAATGCTCCAACACTGGATGTTTTAAAGAAGATGTTGGATAACCATTTGTCTGAAATGGTATAGGGTTTCCTGACTTGAGCAGGGGGTTGGACTAGAAGGCCTCCATGGTCCCTTCCAACTCTGTTATTCTGTTCTGTTCTGTTCTGTCTCTGATGTGGACTTTTTCATTTTTAATGGAGTTTTGTTTGTATTTTGCTTTTTCATTGTTACTGTATTATAAATGGCTTCTAAGTAAACCAGACAACACACTATTAGATGAGTTAAATCTACTTTCTTATAAGGATATATTAACAATTGTGCAACTCTGAAAGTACAATATTTCTGGCTGCCACTTTTAACTGCTTGATCCATTAGGGGAGATCCTTTCTACATTTCTTTCTCTGACCGTTAAGAAACTAAGGGCTCCTGCCTCTCTTGTTTGATGTTTCCTAGCAGTGGTGAAATCCAAATTTTTTTACTACCGGTTCTGTGGGCGTGGCTTGGTGGACGTGGTGTGGCTTGGTGGACGTGGCTTGGTGGGCGTGGCAGGGGAAGGATACTGCAAAATCCCCATTCCCACCCCACTCCTGGGGGAAGGATATTGCAAAACCTCCATTCCGATCCCACTCTGGGGCCAGCCAGAAGTGGTATTTGCTGGTTCTCCGAACTACTCAACATTTCCACTACCGGTTCTCCAGAACCTGTCAGAACCTGCTGGATTTCACCCCGTTTCCTAGGCAGCATCTCTTTCTCCCTTTCCCCAAGGTCATTGCCACAGCAGATTATATTCTGGATGAATTGCTATGCAAAGATTGTAAAGATTGTAAACTAAAAATGGATGCACAGTAGCTGCAGACTGGAGTCTTGAAGAATGTCATTTCATTGGCAATTTTAAGCAATACCAATTTCTAGCTATATGAAGCAATATAAATGCAGTGATGCTTTGAACTGAATGCTTTTTGTAATATAACTCTTGGTTTTAAAATGCGTATGGTATCGAAAATTAAAATTATTTAGGGATGCATACAGCTGAGTGCAAAGCAGCCAAAGGAGAAAATCTATCTGTCAATAATATTTACAGCATGCCTTTCTGCTACAGAGCTGACAGAGGTTGATAAAATTAAAACAATAATAGCTACAATATATTAAAAACCCTGCCACTGCTGAAAGACTGCTTTTTAAAAAAAATAGAGAATAAAATCAAGTTTTTAAATTAATTTCACTGAGAACCCTTCCAGCCAGGGGTGGGTTCCAACTTACCTCGCTGCCGGTTCGCTCCCTCCCGCGCCGCGTGGGTGCGCCTCGTGGGTGCACGCTTCACGCGCGCGTGCGCATGCGCATGTGCAGTAATGAAAAATCCAAAAAAAATAAAATAAAAAAAGCCAAAAACAAGATGGCGACCGCATGCACAGTGCTGGAACTCGGCTTCTGTGCATGCTCAGAAGAAAAAAAAATTCAATAAATAAATAAATAAATAAAAATCAAAAAAAGATGGCGGCGCTCACGGACTGGCACCGACCGAACCGGATCGGTGATGTCATTGTGACATCACCAGCAGGTCACTACCGGTTTGGGCGAACCGGTCCAAACCGGGAGGAACCCACCCCTGCTTCCAGCCATGTTAAAAGATTTCTATTTACATTAAGGATGTACAGCCAGTTTGGGCACAAGACCAGGTCTAGTCTCTAAGAAGAGTGCTGAGTACATCCATGTATTTAATAGTTTTATCATTCCATCACACCAAAAGTTACAAGTGAGTAGCAACTGTGGAGTGGAAAGTGACAAGAGCAGAAGGGATGAATGGCTACATGAGAGTAAGTAGGAGGACTGCTGTAATTAGTGACTTTCTGTAATAAGCAATATGAATATGCTATGCAAGCTAGACTGTGAGGAGTAACTGCCAAGGTACTCAGGTATCCTTTTCAGCTCCTTCAAGTATGAGACAAATGATGGCATCATGAGCAGCTACAGATGCACTGCTTTGGATTTCAGAGGTCTAGGAAGCAAGCTGAAGATGCTAATGACTCAAGTAATATTCATATCCATTCTTCCAGTCCATGGAAGGGGACCAAGAAAGGAAAGGATTTATTGCAAGTCAATCTATAGAAACAATGGAGGCAAGAGATGGTTTGCACCTTAGAAAACATAGTCAGTTTAAGAAAGTCCCAAAGGTGCTTTTTCAAGAGGAAACTGGACTTTCTGGTTTTTCTTTTCTTTGAAGACGTTTAGCTTCTCATCCAAGAAGCTTCTTCAGCTCTGACTGGATGGTGGGAAATGGGAGGATTTATACTCCTTGCAGACAGCTGGTCTTTTGCATTCTTTTATTTAGTTGTTAAGGCCAGCTGGAGGTTTATCTGTGTCATCAGGGTCACCTGACTGGTGCAAATGGTGTGGAGCCTTCTTGGAACTGTTGAAAGGACTGTGTTGTAGACTGGAGATAGATGATGTTGTATCCCTCCCCCTCTGTTGAGAGAGGACTGTTCAGTTTTGACATAGATGGCCTCTTTGATCCCTCTTTCAAACCAGCGGTCCTCTCTGTCCAAATGTGGACTTTACTGTCTTCAAAAGTGTGGCCTGTGTCTTTTAAACGCAGATGGACTGCTGAATATAGTCCTGATGGGTTTGGTCTCCTATGTTGTGCCATGAGTTTATGAAATGGTTGTTTTGTTTCCCCAATGTACAGATCTGCACATGGCTCACTGCATTGTACTGCATATACCATGTTGCCTCTTGAAAAAAGCACCTTTAGGACAACCATGACCTGGATGACTGAGAATCTCCATAGACATTCAGTTTAAGAAAGTTTTACACTGAATTCTATGAGAGCTAAAAATGAAAACTCGGGATTGAGAACTTCAGATAATTTTGGCATGGTAAAGATGTTACAGAATAACTGACATGGTGCCTATTAAATACAATACAAAATTTTTAAAAAAGATTGAGATATAAAATGTATTGTTTTTGTTGTCTGTATACTATTGCTCATGGCATAGGAAATGAACAAGATAAGCTTTAACTTTTATAGGATAGAATTTATGATTTAAAAATTATAATTCATGGGATAACTATCATAACTGAAATATAGTAAGCGAAAGATACAATTTGTTTAAGAGCAACAAAAATATTAGAAAGGACATGCAATCTATGTTAAAAGTATCCACAACTACATGGAATGAACGGAATAGTCATAGAATATGGAACACAGAATAATAGAGTTGGAAAGGGATCTTGGAAGTCTGTTAGATATTCTAGTCATTGGAGTGTGTTTGGGTTAAAAGAAGTACACACGGCGGCAGCAGCGTTTTTGATGATATGAGTATCAAACTACACATTCAAACATAAGTGATATCTTTAGAAAGCAAATTGCAGATATTTCAAAGAGGTGTAAAATATAGTAATAGGGAAACTTTAATTATCCTAATGTTAATCATAAGACAAACTGTGCCAAGTGTGGCCTTCCTAAACAGTTTTACTAAGTTTCTATTTAAACTGTAGATAGAAAACACAAGGAGACCACTATCTTTGATCAGATCTAAACAAGTGAAAGTTAATGAATGAAGTGCCGTGAATGGGAACTTTTGGAGTAGGTGATTACACTGTGATTACATTCTTAATTTCAAGGCAAATTAAAAGCAAATGAAATCAAACACATATCTTGACTTCTATTTTTAATGAACTGAGAACAATATTAAGCAGGAATCCATAGCAAGTGAAACTAAAGGAAAAGAAGCTAACTTCTAACACTGGTGGGGTTTCCTTGAAAAAAAGAAGCACTAAAAGCATAATAATGAACAATTGCAATGTGGGAGAATATGGAAGACTACAGATGTGGATATACAACATGTGGATATACAAAAAGTTTATACAAAATCTGAAAATTTAAAAAAAAAACATAGGAGAGAGAACAAAGAACAGGTCACCAAGAAATAATACATAGAGATAGTCTGAATTTGTAAAAATGATTATCAGGAAAGCTAAATCTTAAAATGAACAGAAGTTAGCAAGGGATTCAAAGAAAAACAAAAAGTGCCTTTTCAAATGTGTCCCAAATAAAATGAAGAAAAAAAGAAAAAGTAAGACAGTTGGTCAATGGAAATGGCAAAATGTAACAAAGGAAAAGCAGAAGTACATCACCATTTCTGCGAAGAGGCTATAGATGCCACCAGGAAATTCTGAAAAAGGGCGGGAAGGTGGG
>QLTV01001166.1:2794392-2818265 GCA_003457575.1 Thermophis baileyi | reverse complement strand
GAGGAGAACCACCGCCAAACGGTGCCACCCCCTCCCAGCTCCCTTAATCGGCACAGAAGGATACCGTGGTCGACGGTATCGAAAGCAGCGGAGAGGGCAAGCAGCACCAAGATGGAGGAAAAACCTCCGTCTCGGGCTCGCCAGAGATCATCCATCAGCGCGACCAAAGCAGTTTCCATGCTGAAACCCAATTGAAAAGGGTCCAGATAATCTGTTTCATCCAATTGCCATTGGAGTTGGAGCGCCACCACTTTCTCAACAACCTTCCCCACAAAGGGAAGGTTGGAGACTGGGCGAAAGTTTTTTAAATCTGCTGGATCCAGGGAAGGCTTCTTGAGGAGGGGCCTTACCACCGCAACCTTCAATGGTTGTGGGACGGACCCCTCCCTCAAGGAGGCGTTGATTACAGCCTGGAGCCAGCCTCGTGTCACCTCCCTGCTGGCAGAAACCAGCCAGGAGGGGCACGGGTCCAATAAACAAGTGGAGGAGCTCATCGCTCCAATAGCCTTGTCCACTTCCTCAGGAGTCACAGGTTCAAATTCATCCCATATAATTGGACTAAGATCTGCCCCTGTCATCTCGTCTTGAATTGCCCAATCAGAGTCCAGGTCCATCCGAATCTGAGCGACTGAGTTGAGAGATGTCTCAGGAGTTTTCCAGAAACAGCAAAATGCATGGAATTTAATTGCCCACCACTGACTTCCATGTCCAAGTTTTAATCAACATATGTGATGGAAATTGATACAGCATATCTAAATGTAACAGTTGCTTCTTGGAAAGGAAATAAGCCTTAAGAGGGGAAGATTTGTTTTGGTTTGTTTGTTTGTTTGTGATTGCAATTTGGTTTGTTTTCCACAGCACTAATTAGTTTTCCCTTACTTGTCTCCAAGTTACAAAACTCTTCTAAAGTACTGTATAAGAATGAAGAATCAATAACAACTCTGGCTTTTCCTTAAAAAAAGTGATGTGCCTCTTTTTACCAGCTCTCCTGGCAAGGAGAAGAAACATGGTGCACTGGGAACACCATGTCATTTCCCAAAGGCATCTATCCAAGCATGACTGTGGCCAGAAATATCCTACGGTAAGAACTATTTCCATAAACAGAAGACATACCTGACTTATGTAATTGGCAGTATTAAACTAAGAGATTGAGTCTTAACATTGCTCTGCATTGGAGGGCAGAGTTTATATATTTAAGACTGATGGAAAACCTGAGTGTATTCATCATCATAAGATTTAAGAAGCATTAGTTAAGGGACCTTGAGCATAGAATGATGTATTTACAGTGGTTTGTTTTTTTTACCAAGACTTGTTTCTTAGACTTGAATTCTTGTTAGAATTGTTAAAAGTTGCCAAAATAAAAGATTTTATCTACTCAAGAATCTTAGCACTTCATTGAACTGAGTTTGCCCTGGATTCCCAATAACTGAGAAGGAAAATACAGATCATATATTATTTATTATAATCATTTGACAGCTAGGTAAAATCCAGATGGTTACACTGGGAATAGGAATTTGACCGTAATGGACAAGATGGAAGAACAAGCATTTTGAAGACAACCAGGGCTCAGTTGGCAGGGCCAAAAAGATATTGTGCCAAGCCTTTCACAAAATGGATTAAATATCAAAAACCATTCGTTGTTATTATTAAACATACCAACTTCTTACTTTTTTTTAGTTCTTTCTGCATCTTTTGGGTCATTTCCCTATAATATAATTCTTTCATTGTTGATGATTTCCACTCACTCTGGATTCTGCACATGAGTGATGGCTGTTCCTTGATGGGGTTGATTTGGCAGGAGGCAAAATGCTGTCTTTTCCAAACCCTAAGCTATGGAAACAGAATGTCCCCATAACACCAATGAAAACAGTGCTGCAGTTTAAACAGAAGCAGACAACAATGCAACTATGGTACAACTATGGTACAATTCACTACTGCTGCTGCTGCTGCTGCTGCTGCTACTCCTAAACAACTACTAGTTCCCATAACTAAGTTCATGGATGGGAATTGCCTTTGGCATCTTGTACAATTTTTTTAAAAAAATCCACTGTTGTAAAAGGTGAAATAAGCAGCAAAGTAGGAGATGATGTGTGAAGGACTGTGGTCCTTCACTATAAGAGGTTGATGATCATCTATTGAGACGTGCAGTGATTTCCTTTACATAATGGATTCCATCATACACAACTGAGGGTCACTTCATGATGAAGGTAAGAATGTAAGGACCCTGCCAGATGAGGCCAATGGCCTGCTTAATTCATCACGTTCTGCCATTCCTGGCCAAGAGCGGCCCTTAAGCAGGGCAGGCGAACCTCTTTCCACAGTTTATTTATTCCTTATTTATTTGATTTCTATAGCCTCCCATCTTAGCAAAACGACTCTGGGTGGCTCACAATTCAAAAGCGTATATTGCAATTAAAATCTTAAAACCATTTTAAAACACTAAAAACATAAAACCATTAAAACACTAAAAAATATTACAAAATCTAATTTGAGTACATACAAAGCAAGATATTTGGGCTGTTAACAATACAGCCGGATGGCAGAGCCTTGGTGCATGTAGTGTCCCAGGCTTGCAAACATAGTTATTCCCCAGCAGTTTATACTTAAAAAGTTACTGCTTTCAAGAAGAACAATAGCAGCCACCTCAATCAGTGGCTTCATTTAGGGTCACTTTCTCCCTTTTGGGGAGTGGGAAGAGGAAGATCTCCCCATGAGAACTTGGGCCACATTTTACAGGTGAAATCACTCTAGTTCACTTTGGCCTGGACTTCACGTATGTGCTGTGGAAGACATGACACGGGACTTGCAAGGGCATTATGTCCTCTATCTTGACAGAGGAAGTGGGATGCATCCCATCTTGAAGAAACCACCATCTTCAACTATTGACAACTATTACATGGTCCCCAATCACCCCTTTGAAGGAGTGTGGGTTTGAGAGAGAGGGGGTTTCAGAGCTAGTCTGAGTTTCTTCCTAATGTTCTGTTTGTTTAAAGTTTAAAGCATGTTTGCATATGTGTACTGTACAGGGGTGGGTTCCGAAAATGTCTACTACCACTCTGTGGGCGTGGCTTAGGGTTACGTGCGCGCACGCTCCCCCAGTGCAATTCTGTGTCCGCGCATGCTCAGTCACTATAATCTGCCCGAAACACAGCTGAGGAGCTGATCAGCTGTGCTTCGGGCGAAGAATAAAGGACAGCATTAACACAAGGGCGGGTCGGAGGGCCGTTTCTGAAGCAGCAGCAGAGCACAAACGGCCCAAAACGTAAAAAAGCCACCAAAAATTCACGGAAAAAAATGGCGGCGCCCACGGACCGGCACCGATCAAGGCGGGTCCACGATGCCATCATGACGTCACCAGCGCCTCGCTACCGGTTCGGGCGACCCACTACGAACCGGGAGGAACCCATCCCTGGTACTGTAATGGTTTCTGTATAGCTTCTCCATGGTCATTTCTGGGGCTCTCTATATATGCACCCGGTCCCAAATCACCTCCCAAATCAACCTCTGCCATGAAGTACAAATGGAGCACAACGAAGCAGGACAATTACTGGTGGATCAGAGCTGCCAGTGCTATTTAATACTGGTTTGTAGGCATCACTTTGGTTCCCAAGAGGCTTCTGAGTACACTTGAACTGCTGGATTTATGGCTTGGTGCCTACTTCAGGTACCACTGACTTATCTAATTTGTTCAGTCCATATATGGGTGTTGAGAGGGTTCTCCCTATGTGAAATCAGAGCAGGGAGGGCTAGAGTATGGGGTTATTTGGATACAGCCCTGTATTGTCAAATATCTTCCCTTCAGAGGCCCAAACCGTGGCCTCCTTATAGTTCTTTCCCGAGGGCAGTGAATCCACTCTTCCTTTGAATTGTCTAGGGATGAAGGACATTGCATATTGTTGACAAGTTTTGCTTTGAGGATGCCGTCGTTTTATACTTTTATAGATTTTTTATGGATATGGAATCATTTTCAATGGGATTAAAAATGCCAGTAAATAAATAAATGGCCACAGATCATCCTTGGAATTCTTATTTCAGGGAAACACTGTGATTGTTTCTGCCAGCCTTCCTTCCTAAGACAATTGTGCTGCGTGCGGCTGTGCTCTCCTGGCACTCTAGTTTCCCAAAGAGCCTAAAATTATCCTAGAAACAATAATAAATCATCCTCTGCCTCTGAGGGCTTGCCTATGAGCTCAGACATAACTAACATACCATGTGTGCCATTTATAAACCAAATGTGTACTCCTCTTGCCTCGGCTGAAGCCAAGCACAGCCTGTTCCTTGCGGATCATAATTACACTAACAGTAGCTCTGCTAACTCTTCGGCTATCAGTGTCAAGATCAGAGAGCTTAAGAGCTAGCTGAAAATTAGCCTTGGCAGCTGAGAAACAGGGTTATGCTCCAGCTGCAGAACTGTACATCTCACTGCACTTCATTGATGTTGGGGGTAACCACAGCTATGGGTTTTGCATTTGGGCTTTGTTTCAACCCACAAGAGGCTGGCTGCCTTGGCACTAGCGGCAACCTTTCTCTTGCTTTTCCCCATCTATCCATCTATACCCAGGCATCCTTCCTTCCCTTTTTTTTTAAATTAGCAAAATGCAAGCTTGCTATACAGGACTGGGTTCTGTACCTCTACACATTTCAAAAGTAACAGGTAGACAAAAGAACATTGGCCCTGGAAATGTAAACCCAGAGTTTCTAAGTGAGGAATCAGCCTGAGAAAGACTTCTTCCATTATTGTCTTTGTACGGTTCAGCCTCTGAAGAATTACAATGGGTCGCTTAGCATCACTATCATTGCATGTACACAGGTAGTCCTCAACTTACAGCCATCTGTTTGGTAACCAAAGTTACAACGTCACTCAAAAAAGTGACTTTTGACCTGTCCTCATGCTTAAGATTGTTGCAATATCTCCACAGTCATGTGATCAAGGAGCCGCAGTTGCGCAGTGGTTAGAGTGCAGTACTGCAGGCTACTTCTGCTGACTGCCGGCTGCCTGCAATTTGGCAGTTCGAATCTCATCAGGCTCAAGGTTGACTCAGCCTTCCATCCTTCCGAGGTGGGTAAAATGAGGACCCAGATTGTTGGGGGCAATATGCTGACTCTGTAAACCGCTTAGAGAGGGCTGTAAAGCGGTATATAAGTCTAAGTGCTATTGCTATTGCTATCAAAATTTGGGCACTTGGCAACTGGCATGTATTTCCAATGGCTGCAGCATCCCGGTGTCACGTGATTACCATTTGTGACCTTCCCAGCCAGCTTATGACAAACAAAGTCAATGGGGAATACCATATTTGCTTAACAACCATGGCAAAAACAGGTTGCAAAATCGGGCATGACTCACTTAACAACTGCCTTGCTTAGAAGTGGAAATTCTGATCCCAGTTGTGATTGAAAGTCGAGAACTTCCTGTATTAAGACAACCCTGATTACAGGTTACATATGTTCCTGCTAATTGAGATGCCCGAAGCTTCAAACAGCCCCAGCAAAGAACAGGACACAAACATGGAATGCTGACAACCTACATGCCTCTTGCTACTAAACAGTGGCTGCAGATTTTTCCGCAGAAAAAAACAGCAATTTCCATTCACAGGCTTTTCATTCACTCCCACTGATAGCAAAGGCCTTCTTGCTGAGCCTGGTATTATTGGGCTTCTCCATCTCAGATCCATTTCTACGTCCAGCTAGAGAAATGGACACCGTTTACTATCTTCCTGAAGATTCCAGACCTTCCACCAAAATAAATCTAGAGGCAGAAAGACGAAGCAACTTGCTGTGAATATGCAAAATAAAAAAATGCAGGACCCCTATTTAAGCTCCTGTTTGTGTGCATGCATTCTCCCGATAAATAGGAATTTAACTTCATACAACCAAATCATCCCCAAATCTATTAAAGAACTTCAGGCATTAAAACAACTTTCATGTTTTAAACATATCTGTATTCAACATAATCCCATCCTTAGATTACACACATGAAGATTATTACAATATCCTTAGTAATAAAGTGACAAAATATAGATAGAAAATGCAAGTTCTGTGGACTAATAATTGACTGAATGACAGTCCCATTAATGCAGGGGTCCTCAAACTGCAGCCCGCGGGCTGGATATGGCCCACCAAAGCCGTTAATCTGGCCCACATGGGACCACGAGGCTGCCCTGCCCACATTGCCCCGCCCACCCACCAGCCCCCACCCTTCGGCCGAGCGCAGGACTTACCTTCGCGAGCCCCGCGGGCTGGAACTGAAAGATAAGGCCAACGTTTTTGGCCAGCAGAGTGCTTCTGGAGACCAGGAAGGCCAAAACCGGGCCACATGGAGGCCCCGGGAGGCTTCTGTGCACCCTGTTTTTGGGCAGCAGAGTACTTCTGAAGACAGGGGAAGCCAAAAATGAGCTCATGGAGGCCTCCCGGGGCCTCTGCGTGGCTGGCAGAGTGCTGCAGGGCGACTAGATTGGAGGAGGGCCGCCCGCTTGCCCACCCGCCAGCCGGACTAGTCTTCAGGTTTCAAGCGACAAGAGATGTGTTACTTTTGGGGAGACTGCAGGATTGCCCTGCCTCCCCACTGGCCAGAGACAGAGAGAGACAGAGAGAGACAGAGACAGAGACAGAGAGAGGAGACAGAGAGAGAGAGAGGAGACAGAGAGAGAGAGAGAGGGAGGGAGGGAGGGAGGGAGAGAGAGAGAGAGAATTGTTGATTGTAAGCTCCTTGGGGCTGAGAAGAATTGCTGCAAAACTGAGTTTCCTGAAGTGGACCACTAGACTCCTAAACAACTTAAAAAACGATCAAGTAAAATCAACCAAAAGAGCAATATGCAAACAAAAGCAAAACAACACCCCCAGGAACAAAACAAATTAAAGCTTAATTTGTGTGTATTGTGTAATGGACTGCTAAATAGGCCATGCCCACCCAGTCACATGACCACCTAGCCACGCCCACCCAGCCAGTCCGGCCCCTCAACAGTCTGAGGGACTGTGAATTGGCCCCGTTTAAAAAGTTTGAGGACCCCTGCATTAATGGTTCTACTAGGTTGAGGGAACTATCAAGTGGAGAGCTACAGGACAATATCTGTGCCCTGAACTGTTTGACATCTTTATTAATGGCCCACCTGGATGAAGTGAATGAATCTCAAATTTGAAGAGATAAAGTTGTTCAGAACTATGTCCACCTGTCCATCAGCAGGATCAATCTTGAAAAACAGAACAGAAATGGGCCAAATTTAAATCAGAGGAAAAAGTTTGCAAAAGGAAAATAGAGTTGGACAATGGGCTAAAACAGCTCTGGTGCTGCAAAGAAAAAATAAAATGAAATTTCCCCCTGTCAAAAAAAAGGCAGTTGGATAACATCTGATCATGTGAATATTGCAGGGTGACATTTTTTTCCTTCTCCATCTTCCCATCTTCTTATGATCTGTTTTATATACATGGTTTCAAGTTATATCATGTTTCCCCAAAAATAAGACCCTGTCTTATACTTTTTTGAACCCTGAAATAAGCGCTTGGCCTTATTGCCATGCACTCAAAAGCCTGATTGGGCTTATTATCAGGGGATGTCTTATTTTGGGGAAAACAGGGTAGTAATGCAACTGATATGTAACAATATGTGTTGTGTATTAATAATTTCCCCTTTAGTTATACTGCATATATAAAGTATCATTGACAAGATATTTTAACATTAAAACTTAGAAGAAAAATTATTTATTAAATAAATAACTTGAGTATTTTATCTTGTGAGGAAATGTAAGGGAATCACAGTTCGGTATGATTTTGTTTTACTAATTTGCTTTCTGCTTGTAGCTCAGGGGTGAAATGCTCCCGGTTCGGGCATGCCTGCCAGTCGTCGGAGAGCCAGTAGCAACGGCAGCGCTAGGCTCGCCCACCCGCCCAGACGCCACCATTTGGGTTATTTTACCCTCTGCGCATGCGCAAAGCATTCTGCGCATACGCAGAGGGTAAAAGAACCCAAATGGCGGCGTCCGGGCAGGTGGGTGAAGCCTAGCGCTGCCGTCGCTACTGGCTCTCCGACGACTGGCAGGCACGCCAAAACCGGGAGCATTTCACCCCTGTTGTAGCTCATGAACAAGCAAGTAAGTTCTACCTTTGTAAGATAACTCTATTCCAATCTTAACTCTGTTCTTCACATTGTTAGTCAAGTGCCTTTTTTAAGGTTTAGGGTTAGGACAGGGGTGGGTTCTAACTTACCTGGCTGCCGGTTCGCTTCCTCCCGCGCCATGTGGGAGCGCCTCGTGAGCGCGCGCACATGCACAGTGCAAAAAAAATAAATTCCCCCCCAAAAAAGCTGAAAACAAGATGGCGATGCATGCACAGTGTTGGAAACTTGGCTTCTGCGCATGTGCAGAAGAAAAAAAAACCGGAAAAAATCCCCCCCCCCCAAAAAATTCAAAAATAAAATCCAAAAAAATTCAAAAAAAAGATGGCGGCGTCCACGGACCAGCACTGACCGAACCGGATCCGTGACATCATCATGACATCACCAGCGGGTCGCTACCAGTTCGGGCGAACCGGTCCGAACCGGTCCGAATCCACCTCTGGGTTAGGAATGGAAGTTGATGGAGCATTATCAAACTGCAAATGACATCCGTGCAAAACAGCACCTGGTTATACAGATCATCCAAATTGGGAAGAAAATACAGTAGTTGCCTTGTGGGGAATCAGAAGAGATTCTTTTGGAATGCTCCCTTTCTGAGTCATTAAAGAAAACATTTTGATGCAATTATGCTTGAGGGAATCAACTGTCTAGATCAATTTCCTTTCAAACAGGAGCCACCGTATATCAGGAATCATGATAGGGATTCTGTTCCTCTTGTTTAGGTTAATAAACAGGAAACATCTAAACAGCTTCCACAAAAAAATTTTTAAAATGAAAACCAGCCATGGGCCTTTGGCAGGTGGAGCTGAGAACTTGGAGAAAAAGAAGCTAATTTTTTTTTTTTTTTTGCTTCCTCCTTTGTTGCTGTTCAGAGCTAGCCTCCCTCCCTAAACCATTTTTTTCCAATCCATGAGGAAGCACCAGGGAAAGAGGAATTAATTCTGAACTATCAAAGTCAGGAACAGCGTGCATAAGTGCACCAGCGTGCCTACCGTCCCTGTCCTAATGTTCCCTTTTATTCGTATTCATTTCATGTATTCAAATCATGTTTATACTTAGATATATATATTATCTAATACGTGCTTAAATAAATAAATAAATAAATAAATAAATAAATAAATAAATAAATAAATAAATAAATAAATAAATAAATAAATAAATAAATAAATAAATAAATAAATAAATAAATAAATAAATAAATAAATAAATAAATAGTCCCTATATATTAAAGTTGCTGGGGTTGAGAAACACCGGTTTAGATAGTCACTCTCCAACTTTGTTCCCAACCAAAGTCTCCCAGGCTGCTTTTCAGAAACAGGAACTTTGGCTGCTTCAAGTTACCACCCCTAATGGCCCCTCACCTAGTGAAGGAAACAATAATAGAACATCTGGAATTGCTTGAGCTTCTTCCGTGGATCTGTGGAGGCATTTTGCTTAACAGAATTCCAAATATGCAAGCAGGGAGAGCAGAAACATCTTTGTAGGCTTTTCCCTCTTGGATGTGAAAACCCTAGAAAGAGTGCAGAGAAGAGCAACAAAGATGATAAAGGATCTGGAGGCTAAACGATATGACAAACAATTGAGGGATCTAGATTTGTCTAGTGTAATGAAGAGAAGGACTATGGGTATTATGACAGCAGTCTTCAAGTACTAGGGGGCTGTCACAAAGAAGAGGCTTGACCTATTTTCTAAAACACTTGAGGGCAAGGCAAGAAGTAATGGGTGGAAGATCATTAATGAGAAATCCAACTTAGAACTAGGGAGAAATTTCTTGACCATGAGAACAATTAATCAGTTGAATGGCTTATCTCCGGAAGTTGTGGGTGCTTAATCACTGGAGGGTTTCAAGAAGAGACTGGACAACCATTTGTCTGGAATGGTAGAGGGTCTCCTGCTTGAGTAGAGGATTGGACTACAAGACTTCCAAGGTCCCTTCAACCCTATTATTCTATGTTCTATGTACATCCCTCTGCTACCCCCCATGTTTGTATGATACATTTAATTATTGTTGTTATGATATTTTGGGGACAGCCAAGCACCAGAGTCTACAAATTCAGGATAAGGGGGAGGTTAAATGGGATAGGGAGGTGTTGGTATGTCAAATTTTAATCAATTTTAATGTTGATATTTATTATTCAATGTTTTATCTTGTTATTGTCACTTGGTTGTAAGTTTCCTAGATTTGCTTCTTGGAGAGAGAGGTAGTCTACAAAAGTTAATAAACAAACAAACAAACAAAACAAACAAACCTATTTAAGAGCTTACTATTTTGTTTTTTCCTTTAAAATTAGTGAGAAAACTTGCCTCAATGATATATCACTAAATTTTAATAGTACAACTTTTGGGGCCACAAAACTAGGATAGGCTGTAAGGACTAAGGACTAATCATCTCTAATATAAATAAATATATACTATAATTCTTTACAGTGATAAATACAATGAATAGTTGTCCTGCTACTAACTACTTCAGGACTTTTGTTGGACAGGAAATAAATAGTATTTCAAATAAGGAACACCTCCAAACAAGAGCAGATGTCCCTTCAAACAGAGAACTATTCTTTATAGACGAGGATTCATGGACAATTGACAGCTTGTCTCCTGATCCTCAAATTAGAGAAATATCTCTTTGCACATCCTAATAATGCTCTGAGAGATACCATCAGAGGTGTAGACTCCCAGAAAGGTCAAGTTCAAAAGACAGATCAGGTTAAAATATGATCCACTGAAGAGGAGAAAGCTTCTACAGTATTCTGCAAAGAAATACAACAAAGGGAGTACACTTTTATAGGATCCCATCACTCATTGAGGTTATCTCAGGAAAATCGTCTACAGTTGTCATACATTTGTCCATATCTACATGAGGTCAAGTCTTCTTTGTAGATGTCTCAGCTCCTTGGAATCTGATAAAGGACCTAACCTCTTAATTTGTATTTTACAAGGTCCTGAAAGACACCTTTTAAAACAGGCTTTTATTCATTCATAATAATGGCTCCCAATTGATTCTGCCCACCTGATAAGATTAATTCCCACAACACTGTCGAACTACCTAGTAGGGCTGTATTACTATTCTTCTTCTCATCTTTCCTATTATCTATTTCCTTATCCTCTTATGACTACGGTATAACTTTCTTGCTTGTATCTTATGATTTATATTAATTGTTTTATTTAGTATACTAGTATGATTTATGTTGATTGCTTATTTAATATCCTATGACTATCGCTAAGTGTTGTATCTTATGATTTCTGATGAATGTATCTTATGATGATTATGATCATGATTTATCACTTGTTTTTATGTACAATGAGTTTTTATGCACCAGAGAAAAATTCCTTGTGTGTCCAAACATACTTGGCCAAATAAAATATTCTAATTCTAGTCTAGATTCCATTCCATTCTATATTCTATTCTTATTCTTTCTATTCTATTCTATTCTATTCTATTCTATTCTATTCTATTCTATCCTATCCTATCCTATCCTATCCTATCCTATCCTATCCTATCCTATCCTATCCTATCCTATCCTATCCTATCCTATTATCTATTCTATTCACAAACTGGATTAAGAAGAAATGGGGTCACCAGATCACATGGATATCATCTGATGGATAATGGAAAAGGCAAGGAAATGTCAAAAGGACATCTATTTTTGTTTTGTTTTATTGATTATACTAAGGCTTTCAACTATGTAAATCACACTTTTTAGATTAAAAACATGGGTGTACCATGCAACTCCATCTGCTGATCTAAGACATCAGAAAGCTGAACCAAGAAAAATTGCTTCCTTTAATGTGCTGAAGAAAATTATTGAGAATGTCCAGGACTACAAGAAGAATAAATTCTTCAACATTAGAGAAGTAAAACCAACTTGCTCACTGGGAGCATTGATAATGAAGGTGAAGCTAACTAGTTGGAACATAAAATGAAAAAGGAAAAGTCACTTGATAAAATCTGAAAGATGCTGTGGATATAATTTACTAGAACTTCAATAAAGCATTTGATAAATTCAACCACAGCCTTCTACTTGATAAGATAGAAAAATGTGGGTTACACAGTATCACCACCAGATGGATTTGTAACTGGCTGACCAATCACACTCAACATGTAGTCCTAAATGGAACTGCAGCTACATGGAAGGAAATGAGCAGTGGGGTACCCCAAAGCTCTGTCTTAGACCTAGTACTCTTCAATATTTTCATCAATGACTTAGATGAGAGGATAGAAGGGGAACTTATCAAATTTGCAGACAACACCAAGTTGGCAGGAATAGCCAATACTCCAGAAGATAGGTTCAAGATACTGAAGGATTCTTGACACACTTGAACACTTGGCCCTATCTAACAAAATAAAATTCAATGTACAGAAAAGTAAGGAAGGACCAGAAGCAATAGATAAAAACTCATCAAGGACAGAAGCAACCTAGAATTAAGGAGAAATTTCCTGATAGTTAGACCAATTAATCAGTGGAACGACTTGCCTCCAGAAGTTGTGGATGCTCCAACACTGGAGGTTTTTAAGAAGAGCTTGGACAACCATTTATCTGAAATGGTATAGAGTTTCCTGCTTGAGTAGGGGGTTGGACTAGGAGATCTCCAAGGTCCCTTCCAACTCTGTTATTCTGTTAAAAAGGGGCCAAAAGAAGACAAAAGTACTGGGTGCTATCACTGATAGCGAGTATAAGCTTACAGTTACTCAAAGAAGCAGTTACCGAGCAGAATCCTAGAGAAAAGATATCCATCAAAAGTCACTGATCAACACCATTTTTAAATATAGGTTCTCTTGCTTGAGCAGGGGGCTGTACTAGAAGACCTCCAAGGTCCCTTCCAGCTCCTGTTCCGTTCCGTTCCATTCCATTCTATTCTATTCTATTCTATTCTATTCTATTCTATTCTATTCTATTGTATTTTGTTGTATTCATGCTACAACTTAAAACTATTCCTATGATTCAATCACAAACAATGCCCTGTGTAATTTCCAGACATTTATCATTGGAATTAGTTTGAATTTTTCAGTGGTAACTCTGATGGCAAACAATCATAATGCTATGGAACCATAGCAGTATGCTTTGCTTCCCTTAATTGCATATCTAAAATGGAGGGGTTCCCATCTCCTGCCTCGGTCAAAGAATCTCTAACATAATTAATGCTACAATAAGATGATTTCTAGTCATCCCTGAAGACAAAAATGTGTGTATGATTACAAGAAACTACTAAGGTAGTCCTCAACATATGACCACAATAGACCCCAACATTTCTGTTGCTAAGCAAGACGGTTGTTAAGTGAGTTGTATCCCATTTTACGACCTTTTGCCACAGTTGCAAACCACTGCAGTTATTAAGCGAATCATGCGTTTGTTAAGCAAATCTATTGACTTTGCTGGTCGGAAGTCAGCTAGGAAGGTTACAAATGGTGATCAGATGACCTCAGAAGAGTGCAACTGTCAAAAATACACGCTAGTTGCCAAATTTTGATCCTGTGACCATGGGGATGCTGCAACGGTTGTACATGTAAAAAAAACAACAACTGGTCATAAATAACTTTTTTCAGTGCCATTTTACTAACATTGAACTGTCAGTAAAAGGATGGTTGTAAGTTGAGGACTACTTGTACCAAGTGCAAATGGAAATTAGGCTTCAAAAAACTGTCGTCAGCACAGTAGCTACCCAGTGGAGAACAATCTAATGTGAATAAGAGCCGAGGTGGCGCAGTGGTTAGAGTGCAGCACTGCAGGCTACTTCAGCTGACTGCTAGCTGCAGTTCAGCGGTTCAAATCTCACCGGCTCAAGGTTAACTCAGCCTTCCATCCTTCTGAGGTGGGTAAAATGAGGACCCAGATTGTTGGGGGCAATATGCTAACTCTGTAAACCGCTTAGAGAGGGCTGTAAAGCACTATGAAGCGGTATATAAGTCTAACTGCTAATCAGGAGAGAAGAGATGGTAGGCAGTGTAGCATTTCAAATGGGCTGCAGCCAAGGGCCTTGTCAGGGAGACGAAAGGCCACATCCAGACCAATTAATCGTGTGGCTTCAGAACCTTAGAGTTGTGAGTTCTTCTAAGTCAGGGGTGTCAAACTCAAGGCCCGTGAGCCAGATCCAGACCACAGGGTGCTTAGATCTGGCCCACGGGCCTGCCCTGTAAACAGGGAAGAACCGGCTCGCGGTGCCTCTGCCAGCGAAAACGGAGTTTGGGAAGGCTGCGTGCGGTGCCCCGGGCTCCGTTTTCACTGGCAGACGGCTGCAGGAGGCCATTGCGGTAGAAAATGGAGGCCGGGTGAGCTGCACATAGCTTCCCCAAGCTCCGTTTTTGCTGGCAGAGGGCTGCAGGCCATCGCAGCCGAAAACAGAGCCTCGATGAGTGATGTGGAGGTGGCCATGCCCCCCTGGCCACGCTCCGCGGGCCCCTCCGAGGTCAAACACAACCATGATGCGGCCTCAATGAAATTGAGTTTGACACCCCTGTGATCAGCAGCAATATAATGTGAACAGAACATTTTCTTAATGTTCTGTTTAATAGATACCAGTGTGAATAGAACTACTACTAATTGCTATTTTGTACATTGTTACAATACATTGACTCACTATTGGTTGCTGGTACCCATTATTAAATGGAATGATGGAATAATAAATTAAATGGTTTTGTTTAAAAGGCTGACTAACTTCTAAGTAGACCCGATGCGTAGAATTGCATGCCCATTAGAGTTATCAGAGACAGCATCATTATGATCAAAAAGCAAATTGTTCATAGTAATGAAGAACAAGCAACAAAGAATTTTCCTCAGAAATGTTAGCACTTTTAAAGACATTCACAGATAATTATTTTCACTCATATCAATTTTTAGTTACATCCAAAAATGACACAGGGAATTCTACATTAATTGACTCAAAGACTGCCTGAATTTAACAAGTTGAGCTAATCCATTTTAATATTTTTCAATTCAGATCACTTACAACCCCAAAAGTTAGCTGCATGATTGACATACAATTATTTATTTATTTATTTATTTGTTTGTTTGTTTGTCTGTTTATATAAATATTTATTTATTTATTGTTTGTTTGTTTATTATTTATTTATTTATTTATTTATTATTTATAAAATTTATATTTTCTAAAATTCATCTTGGTACTCACATACATAGTAATCATATTTTGTTGCCGGGGGGGGGTATTGTTTTTTGTTTTTTATCGTTTTTTTTTCCCCCTATACTGTGCGCCTACTCAATGACAGCAACTTTAGGTAGCTTACAAACAATAAAAGTATAGTATAGAATTATTATTTTTTTAAAAAAGCAATAACCCCCACCCCCTCTGGCGACAACACACAGTTAATATGTACAGTAGATGTGAGCACCAAGATGAATGGACTTTTACCCTTTCATTTATTCTTTGTCAGACAAAGGGGCAGAATGATATTTCCCTTTCTATAGTCTAATCCAGCAAGCCAATCATGTAGGAAAGAGCTAAAACCAGAGAGGGCTAACTGTGTATGCATGACATCCTAATCCTTAGGTGTGGAAAACAAAATCATATTATACCCACTGGATTTCAATGGTTCACCTTGGTCTTGCACATGTGCAGAAATCCATCTTTTTTTTCCAAACAAATATTAACCATTATACCAATCTGGCTCTAAGTACAATTAGAGCAGGGGTGGGTAATTAATTTTCCCAAGGGGCCACATAAGAAACGGATTGTTGTAGAAGGCCTCCGCTGTCCCACACACACACACACACACTGCTGTCCTACCTCCTGCCACTGCTGTCTCAACCCTCGTCATCAATTCTCCACTGCCTGTGCCATGTCAACGCAGAATGGGACTGTTCTCCTCGTCCACTTCGCCGCTCCTGGTTGGCCCCCAGGGTTCCGCCTCCAAACATCCTGTCGCTGACTTTTCTCCTTGGCTGAAACGGCCCTAGCTCTTCGGCCCAGCCCTTCCATCCCAGCCCCTCCCGTCCCAGCCCCTTCGTCCCAGCCCTTTCTCTGAAACGGCCCAAAAGCCCGTTCACCCCGGCTTTTTCGGCGCACGGGACACTTTGCCGCCAGCCAATCAGAGGAGCAAGAATTCCACCCCATTCTCCCTCTTCCATCCTTTCTGTTCCACTCCTCTGCTTTTGTCCACGTGTGTTACAACCCCACCTCTTTTTACCTTCCACTCCTCTGCTTGTGTGCACCCCATTCTCCCTCGTTTTGATCCACATAGATAACAACCCCACCTCGTTGTTATCTATGTGGATCAAAACGAGGGAGAATGGGAGGCACACAAGCAGAGGAGTGGAAGGAAAAACGAGGTGGGGTTGTTATCTATGTGGATCAAAATGAGGGAGAATGGGGTGGGATTCTTGCTCCTCTGATTGGATTGCTATCTATGTGGATCAAACACACGTGCACACAAGCAGAGGAGTGGAACAGAAAGGATGGAAGAGGGAGAAGGGGGGGAAACGGGAAAGAAGGAAGAGGGAGGGAGTTGGAGGGGGGATTGCTATCTATGTGGATCAAACACACGTGCACACAAGCAGAGGAGGGGAACAGAAAGGATGGAAGAGGGAGAAGGGGGGGAAACGGGAAAGAAGGAAGAGGGAGATGGGATTGCTATCTATGTGGATCAAACACACGTGCACACAAGCAGAGGAGTGGAACAGGAAGGATAGAAGAGGGAGGAGGGGGTAGAGGGGAACGGGAAAGAAGGAAGAGGGAGATGGAGGTGGGATTGCTATCTATGTGGATCAAACACACGTGCACACAAGCAGAGGAGTGGAACAGAAAGGATGGAAGAGGGAGAATTGGGTGGGATTCTTGCTCCTCTGATTGGCTGGCAGCAAAGTGTCCCGTGCGGCCCAAAAAACAGCCCAAAAGCCGGGGTGAACGGGCTTTTGGGCCGTTTCGGAGAAAGGGCTGGGACGAAGGGGCTGGGACGGGAGGGGCTGGGATGGAAGGGCTGGGACGAAGAGCTAGGGCCGTTTCAGCCAAGGAGAAAAGTCAGCGATGGGATGTTTGGAGGCGGAACCCTGGAGGCCAACCAGGGGCAGCGAAATGGACGAGGAGAACAGTCATAGACCCATGTCAACGCCATACATTGGACAAGCACAACTGAAGGGCTGGATGTGGCCTGTGGTCCATAAAATATCCAGATCTGAATTACAGCTGGCCCGCGGGGTGCTTAGATCTGGCCCACGGGGCTGCCCTGGAAACAGTGAAGGACCGGCCTTCTGCGGCCCTCCCGAACTCCATTTTTGCTGGCAGAGGGTTGCAGGAAGCCAGTGCAGCCGAAAATGGAGCTCGGGAGCCTGTTTTCGCTGGCAGAGCGCTGGGGCCACCATAGGTGCCCCTGACACGAGGGACGTTGAACTGGCCACACCCACCCTGGCCACACCCACCCCAGCCCCCCAAAGTCAAACACAACCCTTATGCGGCCCTCAATAAAATCGAGTTTGACATCCCTGGGTTAGAAACTGGGAGACTGTGAGGTCTAGTCCTGCTTAGACACAAAACCAACTGGTGACCTTGGAAGAAGGCAAAGCAAGCCCTTTATAAAAAAAACATTGCCAGGAAAACTGCATGGATGTGTGCTTGAAGTCCCCACCCCTCCAAAAGCTATGTTCTGCTCTGCTATGCGGTGCTATTATACTATATTCTAATCTACTCCCTATGAAGGCAATAAGGAGAATGTTTTTTTTTTAATTAGCTATTTGTAGGCTTGCATTTTGTCACCAGCTGGTGTGGTCCACCGTGCTATTGGAGCAGAACTGAGTATCCCAGGTCCCCACTTAGCAGAAGCATCAGACCCTCCAAAATTCAGCACAGTATTTCCCACCAGACCATTAAATCCTTGCGCAACTGTAGTAATGAGAATTCCAGACAAAAACTTCATTGTTTTACTAATTAAGTTCTCCTATCAATCTAGACCTGGGGGGGGGGGGAAACAAGCACATTTGTACGTGTTAGTTAAAATGTTGGCGCCATCAAATGTCAGCTCAGTCTCAAAATGAAAATGTTCTCATGTTCTTTGGGTCATTTTCCTGGAAGTTTCTTGCAAAGGCCGGCTTCCTTGCGCACATGTGCCTCCCTTGGTAAATATGAGTGAAAGCAAGGGGAGACCATCTAAAATAGGGATCATTGTTATGCATGGAAAGCACCCTGTTCCTTAAAGCACTTAGTTTCCAAGTAAACAAGCTGGGGAGGCAATTTTTGCAAAAGGGGCTGATTCATGAGCAGCAAGGCTAACCCGTAGGCTGGAGGACAGCCCAGCCATTTGGAGGGGGTGTGCAGAGCTCTTTTAACACCGTGCTTCCCCCTTCCTTAACAGAGAGAGCTATGTGACAAACACACTCTTGACCACACCACAATCATATGCTTTCTGGGCACACTGCTTATCTTACGAGTCTATCGCTGGACGCTTTTGATGCTCATTTTTCTTCTTGCTGTTATCATTGGCCAACAACCTTAAATTTTCAGTGTTACAAGATCCTTCCCAGGAAAAGCAAATGTCAATAGACCCATTTGTAAGAGCATTTTCTTTGCTGCAATGTGGAATTGTTCTTAGAATGTTTTAAAGTACACACACTTGTAGACGTACGGAAAGAAGGGGAAAATAGATCTGACACAGACCACATAATCTCAAAGCAATGTTCCTTATTTATTGTTTTTGTACCATTTGCATGGCTACTACCAGATCAGATTACAACGGGGCTGTCATTAAAGTCCACGGGCTAGAAAACCCAAAATACTAACAAGGAGGTTAATTTTAAAATCACGTGGCTGAACAAACTACTTCCATGAGGTTATATGCAGGGTGGTTGGGTCTGCTATGGGACACTCTGCTGGTGTTGTTGGAAGTGGACAAAGCAGCACCTTCTCTCACAGTAAAGGTAAATAGTAAATTCTCTCAGCAGTAAAGGAAGGACCTTCTCAATTCCGTTGCACAGAAGGCTTCCTCGACCCATTTTTTTAAAATATACATTTACTTAATCAATTAAGAAGCTGCCTCATTTAAATGACTCTAGGTAACAAATAGTACATTAAAAGATTGAAACAAATAAAAAAGAATTGAAACAAGATGATAATCATAATATACCCAAACAAAATAGCAATAGCAATAGCAGTTAGACTTATATACCGCTTCACAGTGCTTTACAGCCCTCTCTAAGCGGTTTACAGAGTCAGCATATTGCCCCCAACAATCTGGGTCCTCATTTTACCCACCTCGGAAAGATGGAAGGCTGAGTCAACCTTGAGCCTGGTGAGATTTGAACTGCCGAACTGCAGCTAGCAGTCAGCTGAAGTAGCCTGCAGTGCTGCACTCTAACCACTGCGCCACCTCGGCTCGCCACTATCTCACCTCTAGATCAGGGGGGGAAATGATGCCAGACAGAGAGTGTGGATTGCAGTTCCCATCACCTGATTATCATAGTTGTAGTACTTCATTATCATAGTTGTAGCCCAATACCAACTGTGCAATACAATATATTTGCATTCCTCAGTTGGTAATTATATTTCAACATCTTCATAGGCACTCCGCACAGATGTATAAAAGCTATATATCTGTTTATTTTTGTAATGCCGTCTATTTTTTTTATTAAAGATCATATTGTATATTCATTCTTACAATGTCATTTGCTTCATGTTTTCTTTATTAATTTTTCACATTCCCCTTGCTTGGTCTGTCCATCCACCAATCCCTCCCTCCCTCCATCCTGCTCAAATCAATCAACCACAGGATTTCAACCCATTCAGTCATTTTAAAACAAAGGTACAATTAGTCCTCGACTTGCGACTACGGTTGAGCCCAAAATTTATGTTGCTAAGTGAGACATTTGTTAACTGAGTTTTGCCCCATTTTACAACCTTTCTTGCCACCGTTAGTAAGTGAATCACTGCAGTTCTTAAATTAGTGACGGGATTGTTAAGGGAATCTGGTTTCTCCATTGACTTTGCTTGCCAGGAGGTCACAAAAGGTGATCGTATGATCTCAGGACAGTGCAACCATCATAAATACGAGTCAGTTGACAAGCGTCTGAATTTTGATCATGTGACCATGGGATGCTGCAATGGTCATAAGTGTGAAAAATGGTCATAACTCACTTTTTTCAGTGCCGTAACTATGAACAGTCACCAAATGAACTGTTGTACTATCTGTACTTCTCTGTTCCAAGATGGGTTTCAATATAACTAGCATTTGGGGCAGAGGTGGGTTCCAACTTACCTCGCTGCCGGTTCGCTCCCTCCCGGGCTGCGTGGGTGAGCCTCGTGGGCGCGCGCACGCTTCGCGCACGTGTGCATGCGCAGTAACAAAAAATCCGGGAAAAAAAACCCAAAGCCGAAAAAAAGATGGCGACCGCATGCACAGTGCTGGAAGTCGGCTTCTGCGCATGCTCAGAAAGGAAAAAAATTTCAAAAAAAAAATTCAAAAAAATTCAAAAAAAAGATGGCGGCCCCCACAGACCGGCACCGACCAATCCGGTTCGGTGACGTCATCATGACATCACCAGTGGGCTGCTACTGGTTCGGGAGAACCGGTCCGAACCGGGAGGAACCCACCCCTGATTTGGGGAATGTTGAACTTTTAAGTGCTATCAGTTTGCGAGACTGAACTCACATAGCTATTACCAACTATTACTTGCTGCACTATGTGTTGGAGATGCTCCAGTCAGCCTAGCCTTTGATTCCAGAGAGCTTAGCGATATTTGGAGGAACACTGATCTAGGAGGATAGAAACACAATTGAAATTGATTGAAAATAAACAGACGCAGGGGGAAATAGTGCAATGCTGCAGTGTAACACAGCATCATGTGAGTCTCTGATCATTCCAGCAACCAAGGGTGTGGTCGCTTTTTGAAAGCATGGGACCCAGATATAATGAGCCAGTGAGCAATAAATCAGAAAATCTGGCTGTCATCTGAATATCAGATGCCTGAGTCCTATTCCACCAGGGTGTGGAAACAAATCACATCACAATCTATGCAGGCACTACAGGACAACTGTAGTGTAGTTAAGTAGATACTGTAGTAAACCCGAAGGCTGGGAATTCCCCTTAGTTCTCTGTATTTTCTTTCTCTCCGAGTATTAGCATTGGGTTTCACGTTCTAATGCTGCCACCTACAGGCGACTGAAGATTCATGCAACTTTTGAAAAGTTGATTTTGTTTGAATATACATAGAGTCATATATAGAAGAAAATATACATAGAAGAAAATATACATAGAAGAAAACAATAGAATAGGGAGGACCGGAGATCTCTTCAAGAAAATTGGAGATATGAAGGGAACGTTTCATGCAAAGATGGGCATGATAAAGGACCAAAGTGGCAAGGACCTAACAGAGGCAGAAGAGATTAAGAAGAGATGGCAAAATTACACAGAAGAACTATACAAGAACGAGCTTAACGTCCCTGATAACCACGATGGGGTGGTCACTGACCTCGAGCCAGACATCCTAGAATGTGAAGTCAAATGGGCCTTAGGAAATCTGAGCAACAACAAAGGTAGTAGAGGTGACAGTATCCCAGCTGAGCTATTCAAAATCTTAAAAGACGATGCAGTAAAAGTGCTACACTCAATTTGCCAGCAAATTTGGAAAACTCAAGAGTGGCCACAGGATTGGAAAAGGTCAGTTTACATTCCAATTCCAAAGAAGGACAATGCCAAAGAATATTCAAACTACCGCACCATTGTACTAATTTCACATGCTAGTAAAGTTATGCTCAAAATCCTACAAGCTAGGCTCCAGCAGTACGTGGATCGAGAACAGGGGTGGGTTCTAAATTTTTTTACTACCGGTTCTGTGGGCGTGGCTTATTTGTAGGTGTGACTTGGAGGTCAGGTGGGCATGGCTTGGTGGTCAGGTGACCGGGTGGGCGTGGCCAACTTGTAAAATGTGGTGAAATTCACTTAACAACGCTCTTGCTTAGCGACCAAAATTTTGGGCTCAATTGTGGTCATAAGTATTTCTTTCTTTCTTTCTTTCTTTCTCTTCCTTCCTTCCTTCCTACCATCTTTCTTTCTTTCTTTTTTTTTCTTTTTGTCTTCGTCTTTCTTTCTTTCTTTCCCTTCCCTTCCCTTCCCTTCCCTTTCTCTCTCTCTCTTTCTTTCTCTGTCTTTCTTCTTTCTTTCTTTCTTTCTTTCTTTCTTTGTCTTTCTTTCTTTCTTTCTTTCTTTCTTTCTTTCTTTCTTTCTTCCTTTCTTCCTTCCTTCCTTCCTTGTCTCTGTCTCCCTTCCTCTTTCTTTCTTTCTTTCTTTCTTTCTTTCTTTCTTTCTTTCTTTCTTTCTTTCTTTCTTTCTTCTTTCTTTCTTTCTTTCTCTTTCTTTCTCTCTTCTCGGCGGCGGGAGAAGGAAGAAAGTGCTCTAGGACTGGGAGGGCGGGCGGCCCGGCCTGGCCTGGCAGCGGTGCGTCCCCATTCATGTGCCGTCCTGGAGTGCCGTTGCCGCCACCGCTGCCCCTCTTGCCTTCCTGGCTTCAGTGCCAGGACCAGCAAAGAAGCGCGGTTGAGTGGGGCCGGGGCGTTAGTGTGGGAGCGGCGAGGAGTTCAGGGCAAGCGGTGGTTCATCTTTGTGCGTGGAGGGCAGGCGAGGGGAGGGCAGGGGTTCCCCGGCCCCCGGTGCCCCTCCTCTGCACAACCTGCTGCTGCCGAGCGGTCTCCTTCATGCTGCCCGCTTCACTCATGGGGCGGATGGGCTGGAACTTCCACGCATCTTTGCTGGTGTGGTTGAACGGGGCTGGGGCCATGCCCCCCCTCGCCCTGCCTGAACATACAGCCACTGCACCCGCCTCTCGCGGCTCCAACGGCAGCGGGAGATGCTGGCTCATCTGGAGCTGCTCCCCTGCCCGCGGCTTGTCCCTGCTGCCCCCCCGGTGCGAGGGAGCATGGCAGGCGAGAGGCGGGCACGGTGGCTGTATGTTCAGGCAGGGCAAGGGGGAGAATGGCTCGTCTGGAGCAGCTAAACTATGTTTAAGCAAGGCTGTGCTTGGCTGTACCTGAATCCAGCTATAAAGAACCTGGCCCAAAGGCATCGAGCAAGAACCGCAGCTCCCCCTCCCCTCTTCCCCACCAATCCGAACAGTAGGACTCAGAAGAACGGCAGCAAATATTCAGAGTAGATTTTGCCAGAAGTCAAAACCACAGGGGAAAATTGACATTTTAAAAAACTGTTGACTAATAACCACACGGGTAGAGTTAATACGTGGGCTGGCAAAAATGACCCCGGGGTTGGACTAAGCGGTGGGGGGGGACACTCCTGGACAGCGGTCGCAGCAGCTCTCATCCTCACCTAAAGGTGTTCACATTCGGAGAGTATTTTGCCCCGCTGCAGCCTCGGTAGCTGCTGGTTACCCTCTGCGCTGCCACAACCAGCAGAGGTGAGGGCGGCTCCTACTCTTTCCAATCTCTGCACGGCAGTTTTGGGCCTCGCGAGTCTTTCCCTTCGCCTCAGCTGGGGCTCAGCCGTCGGTGAACAGATTGGCTTGCAAGTCCCTCCCGCCCGTTGTCCCCTTGCCTTCTCGGGGAGGATAGCGGGCCGTCTTGGGAGCGAAGAGGAATACAACCTAGTACCCACACAGACACACACACATATGTAGGAAGCTACTCTTAGTACAAACTACCGCAGAGAAACCTCTAGAACAGGGGTCTCCAACCATGGCAACTTTAAGACTTGTGGACTTCAATTCCCAGAATTCTCCAGTGAAATCCAGCAGGTTCTGACAGGATCTGGAGAACCGGTAGCGGAAATTGTGAGTAGTTTGGAGAAATACGAAATACTACATCTGGCTGGCCCCAGTGTGGG
>QLTV01001166.1:2777067-2790355 GCA_003457575.1 Thermophis baileyi | reverse complement strand
TGAAAAACGGTCCTCCCCCCCCCCCCCCCCCCCGCCTTCCAAAGATATTAATATGGCCCTTCTTCAAAAGCGGTTCTTGGAGAAACACATGCACAATAAATAAATGAAAAATGTCTCAGGCAATTTTTTTTACTGCCTTTCTGAGGGCATGTGATTTATTTATTTATTTATTTATTATTTATTTATTGTATTTCTATGCCGCCCAACTCCCAAAGGACCAGATTTTTCCTTAAATCTGGATGATTACCTTAGGACCGTGATGGCGAACCTATGGCACGCGTGCCAGAAGTGGCATGCAGAGCCATCTCTCCCAGCACGTGGAGCCATTGCCCGTTGCTCTTCCGGGTTCTGGCGCACCGGCCAGCTAATTTTCATGAGCACGGGCGTGCCAGAAACCAGAAGAGCAGCCGCCCATTGCGCATGCGCACTTCAGGAAGATTATCTTCCTGTTTCCAGTGTGCGCATGCAAGTTGGCCACTTGGTCTGATTTCTGGTGCACATGCATGCACAAAGACCAGCAACGGCAAGAGCAACGGGCGCGCATGCCCAAAGACGCAGAGAGGGGATCCTGGTGGCCAGGATGGGTGGGCCGGGGCTTCCCTCCCTCCCTGCCCTAGCAGGCTTCTTGTGCAGCCCCAGGAGGTCCGGAGCACCTGGCCAACTTGGGTGTTCCAGAAGAGCCGGCCGGCCCCTGCACAGTCCCCCCGCCACTTCTGCGAAGGAAGCGCAACCACTTCCTGGCTGGCGCATAGTCTCCGGCATTCCTCCTGTGCAGCCCCGCCACCCCAGAAGAGCAGCAGCAGTGGCAGCTGCAGGGAGAAGGGCAAGAACGACCGGCCGGCTCTTCACACCACTGGTTTTCGGCGCTGCTCATCAGCTGGCCCCATTTAAGAGAACGGTTGGGAATCCTCATGTGCCCAGCCACCGCCTCTTCTTTACCATCCCCCTTCCTCTGCCTAATTTGACATGAGTCTGAAGTGGTTCGTGGGGGGGGAGGAAGCGAGGCCCCAAAGAGCAGCAGCAGCAACTGCAGGGGGAAGGGCAGGAGCAACCGGCCGGCTCGGGTGCACGGGTTGGCCGGTGATGGACGCGGGAGACTTGGCCCTACAATGCCGACACATGACCTGCCTCCGCCAGTCCAGCCGCCTTCCTCCAACTTTCTTCCGAGACCCTTTGTGCGGGAAGGCAGATCTAGGGAGGAAAGGTGGGGTGTGTTTCCAGGAGCGCAAAGCAATGGGGGGTGAGAGGTGGCTTCGCTTGCAGAGCCCAGCCGTGCCTGTGGGAGAGTAAAGTCTTGTTTCTTTGCGTGTAAAAGCAGCCAAAGCCACTCGCTTAGCCCGTAAATAGAATGGAATGGTTGTATGTCTGTGTTTGTGTGTCTGTGTTTTCTACGTTTACGCTACACATGAAGGTTCCACGACCCCAGTTATTTTCCTTTTTGGGAAAGGAGACTTTTAAAAAAGGTGTGAGCGGCTCCCTCTTTCTCCAGATTTCGCAGCTGTGTGCATGGTGGCGGCCAGCACAAGAGAAACGGGATGCCCAACGCTCAGCTGTGCAGCCCCGCAGCCTTTGCAGAGGCAGTGACGCTGGCAACATTATGTAGGCAAGCCACGTGCCCCGCCAGCACAGGCCATTCCGGAAATCGCCCGACTGGCTCCACGGGGCTGCAGAGCTGAGCGTCAGGTATCCCACTTCTCTTGCGCTGGCCGCCACCATGCACACAGCTAATTGGACCACAGCTCCAACAGTGCTTCTCCGGAGCGTGGCTGCAGTCTCTGGCACCACAGATGTTCCCACCACCACCAGGACCTTTCTCTCCCCCCCCCCAGTAAGGCAAACCCCAAGGTTTGACAGCGAGGCTGGGAGGAGGAGGAGGAGCAAAGAGGCAGCGCCGCTTTGCTGGCGCAAACAGCCTCCAAAGGGTATCCCGGGCAGTGCAGCTTCAGGACCTTTCCTGACCACGGCAGCCAGGCAGGCAGGCGCAGGGGAGCGACTGGCCAGAACTAGCTGCCCGCCGTGTTTTGGGTTCCAGGTTGGTGCAGGAGGCTTTCCAGGCCCAAAACGGGGTGGGGGGAGCACGGGTGGGGGGGCATGCGCATGCGCAATGGGGATGTCACGCGCGCATGCGTGGGGGAGGGGGTCGTGTGCGCATGCATGGGAGGCGGGGTGCATTGCATTATGGGTGTGGCCATGCACACGCACAACCCCCCCATGCTTTTGGCACGCGACAGCAAAAAGGTTCGCCATCACTGCCTTAGGATATCTTATGAGGTGAGTGAGAGCAGCTGGTATCTTTAAGTGGTGCAAATGGATCTAATGATTGCTTCTCCTGCGTGCTTTGTCAGTTCACTGAGCAAGGAGTCTCTTGTCTATGGGGATTCTTCAGTCATCCAGGTCATGGTTGTCCCAAAGGTGCTTTTTTTATTAAAAAGGAAGAATATATTTCCCTGGATGAGAAATGGAGAAACTTGTTTTCTTAGAGGGAGAAAGCAGCCCCCATCTTCCTTATTAGCCTACAGCAGATGTCAGCACTTAAGAGATATAGATATATCTCTATATATAGATATATAGAGATATATATATTCATAAGCAAAAATTCCCTGCAGCAAGGTCTGAACAAAGACAGAATGGGATTAGCCCTCACTCAAGATGTTAATTTGTTAATTTGTCTCTTTAGCTTGGCATTTTGTAGCCCAAATATGCCCATCCACTTTCTAGAGAGCTTAAATGACCTCTCTGCTAAAGGGTTTCACTTTATGAGCAAGAGTTGGCTGTATTTTAACTATTTTAATTCCTCAATGTGCTCTGGCACCCTGCCTGATTTGTAACTCTGAGTTGCAGGTATTGCTGAGAAAAAGGAAGGTATTCAGACAAAATGGGTTAGCTTTCCATGACAGCTGTGACTCATTGATCTTCAGTGTGTATTCCCCCATTTCTAATCTAATGATTGGTATTTAGGGCAGCTTTTTGCAAGCAAAGAAGCTTTTTGTATTTTTGTACAGGTAATCCTTGACTTACAACAGTTCATTTAGTGACCATTCAAAGTTACAATGGCACTGAAAAAAGTGACTTATGACTGTTTTTCACACTTACGACCGTTGCAGCATCCCCATGGTCACGAGAGGCCGGGCGAGGCTAAGCGCCCCTCGACGTGAGTGACATCAAGTTGGCCATGCCCACTCAGTCACATGACCACCCAGCCACACCTACCCAGCCGGTCATTAGGGCAGAGAACCTGTTGTTAAATTATTTGAAGCCCACCACTGGGGGTAAGCAATGTTATGCAAAGTACAGAAAAAGAGTGACAGCAGCTGGAAAATGGCAGGAGGTAAGAGAAAAAGAAGTGAAATCTATATAATTCTAGTTTGCTTAAATGTTATTTATTCTACCTATCTATGTATCCTTGCAAATCATCCTTGTTTCCATCATGTCTATATTGCCTTTTATTCTTTAAAATTCTCATCTTTCTCTTTTTCAGGATCTCGTCAACTTAATCAAACCACAAAGAGTTTCTCCAGCTCTCCATGTCTCTTGGCTCATTTCACATTTACCTCATCCTTACTCATTTTCTTCAAATGACCTCAATGTTCTTTCCTACTGATTATTCGCTTTTGAATCTAGCCCACATGCGTCAATCACCCATTCATTCTTAATGCTATCTCTTCTTATCTCACAAGTACTTTATAACAGTTTGTCTTCCATCACATTTAATATACTTTATTGATTTTCCTGGTATATCCAACTCAAATTTCCATATAAGAAACTGGGCAGCGTACTCTAGCGCATGGCCATTTTTATTTCTTCATATTCGTTCCTTGCAACAGATTACATACAATGTGCTATTTTGCTATCATCACTGGCACGCTTTAAAATTTCTCCATACAATTTCTCTTCTATGATGGTATCTGAATTACTCTAGTTTTCCAATTTGCTTTTTTGTTCACTCCATTTTCACTTTCAAATAGTACTATATTGGCCATCAATTTTTGTTTCATCATTAAGTTAATTGAGATTCACTGTATTCCATTTTGGCTCTTCACCAACAATACACCATTATCTCTGTGTACAAGTACAAGTAGTCCTCAACTTACAACAGTTCATTTAGTGACCATTCAAAGTTATATATTAATCACAGAAAAAAAGTGAGTTATGACCATTTTTTACACTTACAATCATTGTGGCCTCTCCATGGTCACATGATCAAAATTCAGATGCTTGGCAACTGGCATGTACTTATGACAGTTGCAGTGTCCCAGAGTCATGATATTACCTTTTTCAACCTTCTGACAAGCAAAGTCAATGGGGAAGCCAGGTTCACTTAACAACGGTGTTACTAACTGAACAACTGCAATGATTCACTTAACAACTGTGGCAAGAAAGGTCTTAAAATGGAGCAAAATTCACTTCACAAATGTCTCATTTAGCAACAGAAATTTTGGGCTGAATTGTGGTCGTAAGTTGAGGACTACCTGTATGCAAACATATTCCCAATCAACATTCCTCTAATGTCCCCCACAAGTATTCCTGAAACATTTGTCCATAAATACATTAAATAACCATGGAGACTTCACATATCCCTGAATTATTCCCTGACCAACATTGACATACAATAGCACTCATTTCCATACAAATGTTCACAACGTACCTTCCACTGTTCCCCTTCCTCTGGTTTTCAAGAGGAAAAAAATTACCATGTTTAAATGCAGTATGATGCAAACAAAATATGAGCCTTAAGGATGCATTTGCTTTATTATAGCATTTAGGCTGTTCATTAACTTGTTCTTTATTAAAGAATTCTTTTTCCTCTAAATTTCATGTGCTCCTCTCAGAGATTCATAATTTTAGGAGATGCTCATGCTACACGGAAATTGTCCTGTTTTTGTTCTATGTATGCACCAGCTTTTGACATCTTTAAGCCTATGGCCTATTAGGGGCAAAAGATGTGTCAGAGGTGTTCCATTTTTACCTCCTTTTTCTAGGACAGGGGTCGGCAACCCGCGGCTCTGGAGCTGCATGCGGCTCTTTGGGCCCTCTGTTGTGGCTCCCTGTCCCATCACTGGCTGGCCTCGCCCTCCCCTCCCTCACCTGGCCTGAGAAGGTAAGGGCAACGGCAGGAATGGAGAAGCGGCCGGGGCTGATTCTCTGGCACTGTTTGAGGAACATAGCCACCCCCAGAGGAGGCTTCCCTTCGGGCGACCCTCCTCCCCCTCTCGCAACTCCCTGGCTGGCTGAGGCGGGGCCAGGAGGGTGCGCATGCACGGGGAGACCCTCCTCAAGTGAGCGCCAAAGTGCAGCAAAGGCATGCAGGGAGGGCGGGTGGCTGCTCGCTTAAGGAGGGTCTTTGGATGCAGCTTCTCTCCTGCCCTAAGGATCTGGCCATCGCCTTGCCGTGTCCAACCTCCCCCCCTGCAGCGGGGAGGGCGTAAGCTCCAGCCTGAAGCGGCAGGAAGCGAAGGCTGCCTTCGCTCCAGCGACCCTCTTCTCCCTCCTTCTCCTCTCATGCGGGGGGGGGGCATGGCAAGGCAATGGCCGGATCCTTAGGGCAGGAGAGAAGCAGCCCTGTAGCTTCCTTCATGCCACATTTGCGTGTAAGGCAGCCTTCACTTCCTGCCGCTTCGGGCTGGAGCTTACGCCTTCCCCGCTCGGCTGAAAAGCTATGGGGGGGGGGACACAGCAAGGCAATGGCCGGATCCTTAGGGCAGGAGAGAAGCCGCGTCCAAAGACCCTCCTTAAGCGAGCAGCCGCCCGCCCTCCGTGCGCACCTTTTCTGTGCTTTGGCGCTCGCTTGAGGAGGGTCTCCCCGCACACACCACAGCCAGCCAGGGAGTTGCGAAAGGGGGAGGAGGGTCCCCCGAAGGGAAGCCTCCGCCGGGGGTGGAGATCGTTCCTCAGCAGAGAGAGGGTGAAAGAGAGAGATGGGAGAAAGAGAGATGGGAGAAAGAGAGAGAGATAAGGGAGGGAGAGGGAGAGAGAGATGGGTGGGGAGGAAGGGAGAGAGAGAGAGAGAGAGAGAGAGAGAGAAGGAGAGGGAGAGGGAGAGAGAGAGAAAGAAAGATGAGAGGGAGGGAGAGAGAGAGATGGGAGAGGGAAAAAGAGAGATGGAGAGAGAAAGAGAGAGGGAAAAGAGAGAGAGAGAGATACCTGTTTCCCATAGAAAAAAAAACATAAAGCCACAAAACCTGGGTAGGCATGGCTGGGGGGTCCACAAAACCTGGGTAGGTGTGGCTGGGGGGGGGTGTCATGTGATTTGGTGGGAGTGACATTGAGTTGGCCACGCCCACCCAGGTTTTGTGGCTCCGGGTGTTTTGTTTTCTCTGGGAAACGGGTCCAAATGGCTCTTTGAGTTTTTAAGGTTGCCGACCCCTGTTCTAGGAGAATGAAGGAAACACCATGATGTCTAAATAGTACAAACCAGGGGTTGTTTCTATCATAATGTTGCTTTCTAAATTAATTTGGTCTTTCTCATGCAGCACTGACCTGCAAAGCTTGTTACCAATACGATTCTTTGAATCTTAGGCTTTCTTTCTACTTACAGTTTAATCATCTTTCTTCTCCCTGCTTTCCTTAGCTTGAATACATTGAAATTAATAAAATGAAAAATCTCAGAGGATCACTTACTTTTGATAAACGGAATTGAAATGAAAAAATATTAATTCCCTAGCCAAATTCCTCTGTTCTATGGGAGCTTTGAGAGGAGAGGATAAAAGATAAACTTGAGTTCAAAGAAACTTTATAGATAAATTATAGCAATCTACAGTAGTTTCCTCAAACTGATATAGCTATAGTTCTCATCCAGGAAAGCTGTATTGGCTGGGAGTTATAGGAGATGTAGGCAATGCATCTGGGTGAACCAGATTGGGAAATGTTACTCTAGTGTACAGTGCAAATAACAAATGCTAAAGAATGTTATACATATGTTACTATCCATGTGTGAAATTAGGCATTTTATACAATGCCTAGGAAATGTATAGAATGCCAAAAATGGGACCTCAAAGTATGAAATGCTTAACTTTTCACACATTTCCTAGGCCCGTGATGGCGAACCTATGGCACACATGCCAGAGGTGGCACACAGAGCCCTCTCTGTGGGCACGCGTGCCGTCACCAGCTGTTCCGGGTTCCGTCGTGCACATGCGCACCGGCCAGCTGCTCTCTTCTGGGTTCTGTTCTGCCCCAGCTACCAACCACCAAGAATGCAACACACACAAACTTCAAACACACTGTTGGTTTACTACTGAAGGTCTACTAATTAACGTCTTAGTAGCCGTTTTAAATAAACATACATTTAAAGCAGTCTTTTTTCAAACACTGGCTGTTAATTTAACTTCATTAACAGCCAGCAAGAGTTCAAGAGATAATTGTCTCACTTCTGAAGAAACAAGCTTGCAGATAAGAGCAGTGCTTATGGTAGTTGGCAAAACTCCCAGAAATAAATGTGCAGGAAAAAGTCATGAGATAGAACAAAGGCCGAACAGACTTGACTGGATTCAAAACACAAGAAGTAATCACGTTGTTTCCTGCAATGTGATTGTGTGTGGTCGCTACTTAAATAGGCTAAGGGCGTGGCCAATTAGCCCAAAGCCTTACTCCCGATGAGACCTCCTCCTGAGTAACCATTCTTGCCTCTTGGTAGCTCTGCGTGCCCGTGCATTCAGAATAGGCTCCTCCTCTTCTTCCTTGTCAGTGATGGGAGCCTCTGGAGGTTCTGAAGGCCCTGGCTGCATCTCTGCCTCTGGCACCGAGTCCACACCAACCTCCTCACTGTCTGACTCGGGTACCATCTGCACAGGCCGCCAGCGCATCACCACCACAGCCTCTTTGCTGTCAGTCCGCAACCAGCTGCACGGGTCGCCGGCGGGCCACAACAGGTTCAGCTGGTCTTTGTCCGGCACGCATGTGCGCGCCGGAACCCAGAAGAGAGCAGCTGGCCAGTGTGCATGCACGCCGGACCAGCTGTCTGGCATGCATGCACGCAACAGAACCCGGAACAGCAGCTGGCCACCATGCGCATGCGCACCAGCCAGGTGCTCTCTTCTGGGTTCTGGCGCTCCGGCACATGCATGCGCACACGCGCTCCACTTTTGGCACTCGGTGCCAAAAAGGTTAGCTGTCACTGTCCTAGGCATTATATGCAATGTCAAAAGGGAATGTCAAAAGCAAAATATAAAATATTCCCACTAAAATGCCATTCTAGCCTTCTGTTAGTTTGACTAATGGACAATGGTCTGCTGTTAAAGGGGAAGGTAAAGTCTATGTACCTGAGATAGGAGAAACATTAGACAATGTCTTATATGTACCTGACCCAGATCATAATCTGTTGAGTATTTCCAGGTTAGATAGTCAAGGTTATGAAATACTGTTTGCAGGAGGACAATATTCCATAAGAAAAGGTGGAAGAATTTGTGCATGAGGTTTTAGCAGGATATATATTAGGAAAGCAAGAGAATGGTTGTGCACGAACACTTATGAACACTCACACACATGACAACTGTGTACATTTATGGCACAGGAGGTTGGGGCATGTGAGCTGCAGAGTACTGCAGAAGATGCCAGACCTAGCTGAGGGGCATAAGCCAAAGCCAAAACCAAAGCAGTGCAAGATGTACATAGATTGTGCTGTTTGTAAGGAGGCAAAATCCAAGGTGTATCCTGTAAGTAAGAAAAGCTCAAAGCAAACAAACAGAGTTATACCTAGGAGACCTGAAAGGTGTAATAAAGGTATACCTCCTGAGCAATTCACTGCAAATGAGGTTAGAATATGTGGTGTTCGGTATGAACCCAGTAAGTACCAAGAGATATGGTCATGGTCATTGCCTAAGGAAAAACAAGATAAATGGAGGAAGCTGAAGTTAAAGAGAATGTCAGGCAGACAGAGAAACCAAACTGAGAAAACTGAGCTAGTGAAAAGAAAAAGGGAAGGAATTCAGCCAAGACATGGTGAGCATGATGTCATAGAAAGTAATGAGACAGAGTGTACAGGGTCATTAAAAAATGAAATTAGGAGCAGTTCCAGCAGCAGCAGTAGTAATGGTACTAGTAGTGTTTGTAGCAGTGAGAGTAGAAACCGAAGCAGGAGCCGTGTACATAATAGAGATAGAAAGCATTCAGCTGTTCAGCTTTAAATGGGAGGAGTGTCAGGCAGAGGTGGGTTCCTCCTGGTTCGGACCGGTTCGCCCGAACTGGTAGCGACCCGCTGGTGACGTCACGATGACATCACAGAGCCGGTTCAGTCGGTGCCTATCCGTGGATGCCGCCATCTTTTTTTTTTTTTGAATTTTTTTTTGGGGGGGATTTTTCCCCTGGTTTTTTTCTTCTGCGCATGTGCAGAAGCTGAGTTTCCAGCACTGCGCATGCATCGCCATCTTGTTTTTGGCTTTTTGGGGGAGGGGGGTTTGATTTTTTTGCACTGCGCATGAGGCGTGGCCACGCAGCGCGGGAGGAAGCGAACCGGCAGCGAGGTAAGTTAGAACCCACCTCTGGTGTCAGGGTAATGATGATTTAATTGTTATCACTTTAAGAGGCTGTTTCATAAGAGAGGCCCTGCGAGGACGTCTCTCTCTCCGTGTGTGCTTCTGTGCTATAGTTGATGATTGATTGCCTGACTTTGCCTAGTACGTGTATTATATAGTCCTTGCAGATAAACCACTATTTGAAAGACAAACCTCTGTTTACTGTATTTTGCTCCCGAGTTGTTTCAAAATAGTCACACTGTGCGCACTCTGACACCTTCCTTGTTGCAACCAATAGGTCAATACTGGTCTTTTTCTCTTGTTTATTTCAGTAAGAAAGTCCTGTACTTTATTTTGCATTTCTTCTTTCATTTTTATATAGGTCTTTTCAATAGAGAGTTAGGGTTAGGGTTAACCCTAACTCTAACCGTTTTCATGATTCTCTTTTCATACTTCGCCTAAATAGTTCTTGTCATTCTGCATAATACCTAGGTATCACACACAATGCCTAGGGAAAGTACTATATAGCCTATTAAAATAACACAGACATTTCAATCTTTGCCTAAAAAAGTTGCACATTCTATAGCTTTCCTAGGCATTCTACACAATGGCAGCTTTTCACACATTGCCAGTAACATATATTCTTTTTTTAGATCCCGTTTCTTTTCAAGATCTCACAATCTTTGAAATACCCCAATCCTGGAGGTCTTATTTAAGTTTTTACAGATGACAATTGAAGAGATGAGCACTCCAAACAAAACAATCTGAATTTCCTGCTACTAATTTTGTGGAAATGTTTTATTTATACTTTTTTCCAAGAATTAAGTCTGTGTGATCTCAAATCGTTTCCATATGTGGCAGCTTTCTTGTGTTGTAATGGCTACATATTTGAACAGTAAGAACAAAAACAACAAATGGAATCTGATTTGATTGCTGTAGCCAAGAAAATATAACTCTGTTGAACACAATCCATTTACAAAGTTTGCTTCCATAGTTCTTTTTTATTAAATCCTTGTTTTGCGAGAAGGCATGGGAAATCACATTATATAATTATTGTTCTAAACTTGATCCAGGTAAAATGGCCAGAGGTGGTATTCAGCCGGTTCGGACTGGTTCGCCTGAACCGGTAGCGGAAATTGCAAGTGGGCCTGCCCACCTGCCCCAGCTCTATGCTATCCTATTTGTGCACATTTTTGAGGCCGGGGGCATGCGCGGAAGGCTCGCATGCGACTAAAGTGCATGCGCGGGAGGCCGGGCACATGTGTGGAGGTGGGCGCATGGTCACATTTGTGAATTGGTAGGGAAGGTAAATGAAAACCATCCCTGAAAATGGCTATCTCTGGCTCAAAACAACTGATGGGAAAATGTTATCTGAAATAGGTATATTTTATAGGACAATACCTCCCTGTGGAACAAACAGGATTTTGATAAACTCAAAACTGCAAAGACCAGGTGCTGAGCCTAACAAGTCACACTGAAGCAGGATTCCAATGAAGCCTTAAAATCACAGTAGTTTTTGTGGACCTGACCATGGCCTACGATACAGTCCAGGAGAAAGGTTTACTATACAAATTTCAACTGAGTATTCCATGCTGTGCTGCCCCATTCGCTCACATACACAAGTAAGTGTGTTTTAGAGAGTTTATTAATGTTCCCCAGCAGTTCCCTTCACCCAGCCTCAGAACTGTCCCAAATAAAGCCAGCCACAAGCAGGCCAAGATTAGTCCACAAGGCAATGACCAATAGTCCATAAAACAATAGAAAGATGCTCCAACAAGTAAGTCCACCAAACCAACTTAAATCCACCAGGCAAAACCGAAAGTACATCCACAAGAGCTCACTTGGCAAGAGACATTCAGAGTCTCCAAGGCACCAAGTCAAGCAGGAAGCACAAACAAACACAGCCATAAATCAAACACATTGTTCCCAGCAACGACTCCCTCTGCCACCGAATAGCTTTCCAGTGCAGCCCATCAAGATGGGCAGGGCCTTCTCCCGAGAAGGCAGGGCCTTCTCCTGGCAGATCTCCTTTGCTCTTGTCTTTTCTCTGCCCTGAGTGCTCTCGGATCCAACACAGAAGGCAGCTCCTCTTCCTCCTCTTCACTGACCTGCAAACTGTCCCCAACTGAAGCCTCCCGTAAATCTCTTTCAGCCAGCAGTTCAGTCATTAATTAGCCCAGTTCCTGATGTACCAGGAATGAGCTCATCCTCCCTCCAGCTAACCTCCGAGGAAGAATCAGAGGAGTTGTCCAAGGGAGACATCACACATGCCAAGAGACATAAAGACAAAATATCTCATGGTGTAGAGGACAGAACTAAAATTCAAAGAAGTTTTGATAAATCAAAGAAATGAGCTGAAAATAACAAAATGAAATTTAACAGACAACTGCAAATTTCTTCATCTAGGAAGCAAAGGTCAAATGCAAAGAGGTAGGATGGGTAATATCCAACTTAGCAATAGCAATTGTGAAAAAATGTTGGAACTTTAATTATGTTTTTATATATATATATATATATATTAAAAATAAAGGAATGAAATCCCCCAAACCAGCAAAAATGAGAAAGAACAGCCCCGCCTCGCCGTGCCCTGCCCCAGGCGTCTTCCCCCGGTCCAGTCTTTGGTGCCCCGGGCGCCTTTCAGCGCCTCTGCTGCCCCCCACCCCTCCTTTGGCGGCACCCCCAGGCCACGCACTTGCCCCGACCGGCTGCTTCTTCCCTCGCCAACCCAGCATTCAGATGAGGCGGGGCGTGGTGAGGCGGGGCTGGAGATGCACCTTCCTGCCCCGCCGGGGTCCCGGGCTGGCTCGCCATCTGTCACGCGCCCCGCTTTCCCACGGAGCATTCCCTGGGAAGGCAGAGAGCCCCACCGGTGCTACCCCGGGGCAGATGCCTTGGCGAGCAGCGCAGAGAGGAGCTGCCACCCGGGGAGACGCGCAACAGGGCTGTCCGACTTTGCTTCTCCCCCACCGGGTGCAACAACCTCCTTCGCTTTCGAGGGTCTCCAGCCCAAACCGCACACTCCCAGCATGCAAGGATGGGGGCTTCTCCTGGGGAGGGGAGGCCCCGAGTGATCCTCTGCAAGGCGGATGACGTGTGCTGTGCCCCTTCCCACCTCCCAGGATGCGAAGATTGGGGCTTCTCCTGGGGAGGGGGTGTCACGAGAGATCCTCTGCAGGGCGGCGGAAGTGCGCTGCGCCCCTTCCCACTTCCCGGCTCGATCCTCTGGGACAGGGGTCCTCAAACTTGGCAACTTTAAGACTTGTGGACTTCAATTCAAGTCTTAAAGTTGCCAAGTTTGAAGACCTCTGCTCTGGGAGGAGCTGAAGAAGTTTCTTGGAGGAGAAGCGAAAGGTCTTAGAAGAAAAAGCAGAAAGTCCAGCTGCCTCTTGAAAAAAAAGCATCTTTGGGGCAACCTGGATGACCGAGAATCCCCATAGACATCCCTCATCCTAGCCTTCCTTTCTGATGCCTCCTAGCCTGGCTTGCCTTCCATCCCTTGTTTGATGCTGACCTAGAGGTTTTTGTTGGAATCCTGGTTTAAGTTTTGGAGCAAGACTTAATTCACCCTAAGCTTGTGACTGCTTTCATCAAACCTTAGAGGGATTTAGAAAGAAAAAAAGAAAAAAGAAAGAGAGACAGAAAGAGAGACAGGAAAAAAAGAAAGAGACAAGAGAAAGAGAGAAAGAAAGAGGAAAGGAGAGAGAGAGAGAGAGAGAGGAAGGAAATGGAGAGAGAGAGAAAAGAAAGAGAGAAAGAGAGAGGAAAGAAAGAAAGAAAGAAAGAAAGAAAGAAAGAAAGAAAGAAAGAAAGAAAGAAAGAAGGAAGGAAGGAAGGAAGGA
>QLTV01001166.1:2740657-2771302 GCA_003457575.1 Thermophis baileyi | reverse complement strand
CCCTCCCGCCCCCCCCCCACGCATGCACACCCCCCCCTATGCTCCCTCCACATGCACCCGTGACCCCCCGCATGCACCCCTCCCCTGCGCATGCACGCGCAGCCCCCACACATGCATGCATGACCCCCTGTGCATGCCCCGCCCCCTGCACATGCACGCTTCTCTCCCACATGCGCCCCGCCCCCCGCACATGCACGGCAGAGACCCGAAAACCAGCTGGCCGGCGGGAGGCACGTGCGCATGTGCGGTGGAGCTGTTCTGGGCGACTGCTCGTGTGCCCCAGAGAGGGCTCTGCGTGCCACCTGTGGCAAGCATGCCATAGGTTCGCCATCATGGACTTATACTATACCTGTGCATTTGGTTTTTCTTGCCTAAATGTAGAGCCTTACTTTTTTCACCATTGAATTTCATTTGGTTAGATAGCACCCAATGTTCAAGTCTGTCAAGATCTTTCTGTATATTAAGCCTATCTTCTGGAGTGTTGGCTATTCCTGCCAGCTTGATGTTGTCTGCAAATTTGATGAGTTCCCCTTCTGTACTCTCATCTAAATCATTGAAGAATACTAGGTCTAAGACTAAGCCTTGAGTATTTGGGTCTAAGACAAAGCCCCACTCCACGTAGATGCGGTTCCATTAAGGACTACACATTGAATGTGATTAGTCAGCCAGTTAAGAATCCATCTAGTGGTGATTCCCTGTATTGGTTTTATACTTTTTTAATATGGTCAGACAAGTAATCCATAAAGTTTCTTGTTGTTTTTCAAAATGATTGATATCGAAGTATTACAAGTGCCAAAGTATTTGTGCACAGAGCAAAGAAGCTCTCTCACTCTCTGCCTCTTCAGTATTGCTAAATTTTAGGGAATGTCAAATTTTTCAACTTTCAATTTCCAAACATCAGGGGTGCTCAAAAGTTGTGACATGCCTTGGGGGTTGTAAAGATATTTTGGTTACTTTAATATAATTTAGATGTGCTTGGTAAGTAACCACAGAAATATCATAACTTTTTAACATTTTGTTTGTTTCATTTGCTCATGGCATTTCCCATTTGATTTCTTGGAGCTCAGCTAGATGAAAACGGATAGCAGAAGAGCTCTAAAAACTGCCTTGGTGAGGCAACCCTATTTTTAACAAGGATAGTTCCCCACACCGTCTCAATCCCAAACCATCCAAGCTTGCTTTCCTTACAGCTCATATGAGTGAGTGTGCAACTTTGGGTGCCTTCATTTCTTCTTATGGGGAGGCAGAGACTCATCCTGCCCCAGATCATACGAAGAGACACTTCCCCTTGAAAAGATGCAGAAGTACGCCAAGTGGATTGAAACTGAAGCCTGCCTGATTTACAAGTGACATCATGAAAAAAGTCCAGAGCTAGAACACAGCAGCTGCAGTTTTCAGTTACCATCACCTCCAAAATGCTGTGTCTTGGAGAGGGGGTGGGTGGGAGAAATTGGCTTTCAAGCGATAATCTGACAGGGGATCTCATGAAACACCATTTAAAAATCTTTTCATCTATTCACTTCATTTTCTGAACTGGCCGTCTTTTAGCACAGGCTGTCATTGTAGCTGAGGATTGGAGGTAACATTTCTACAGTCTGAAATGTGATAGCATGATTCCTATTCATGTTGCATGAGTATGGCTGATCTAGTGTATCTTGTGCTTTAGCGTTGCAATTATATTACATACACACACACAAATATGTTTGCGCTGGCTTGTACAACAGATACTGACATACCCAACTCAAGACCAATAGGTAATAATAGAACAAGCATGTCCTGTTATTATATAAAGATGGTGTAACTAGTTTAGGTTGTCATTTTGTAGTAGAAATTATGTTCCTTTTTACTGGTATCTGCATTATACTCCCATTCACTCATTGGTGAAGAATTTCTTTCTCTGTAAATTGTGATAGAATTTTGAATGTTGAGATTTTATCCATTCATTCTCATTCAATATAATTTTAATAGAAGATGCAATATCCCAACATCCTTCAAACAAAGTGTGCCCTGGAAGGAAAGGAAAACTATTAGTATAAGGATTAAACAATATATCTTCACCAGAAGGGTTTTTCGCCAGACAGACCAGTTCTGCTAAATGACTCCCTTTGAGGTTACAAGCATTGTTTGTTTGATTGGAGCATGTGGCAGCTGTTGTGTGAAGTAATACAATTCATCAGAATTTCAAATTCATACCCATCAAAATTTTCCTTCCTTCCTTCCTCTTTCCTCCCTCCCTCCCTCCCTTCCTCTTTCTTTCTTTTCCTTCCTTCCTTCCTTCCTTCTTTCCCTCCCTCCCTCCCTCCCCACCTCTCTCTTTTTAAAAAAGTGGGGGCTTGGGTTTAAGATCAGCCAAAGAAGTTACCATTTCTGTTTGAGGGTTTCAAAACAACATATATTACTACTATCTTTGTGGATATTTTAGATGAGGTAAAGCCATGCTTGCAAATTATGGTTACAGTATTTAGCCAAGTATTTACAGTATTTAGCCAAGATAGATTCTGAATTAGAGAGCCAGTGAGGTATAGTGTTTAAGGCACCAGACTAGAAACCAGGAGACTGTGAGTTATAGTCCTGTCTTGGGCAAATAGTTGATTTGAGATTGTGTTGTTCAGTGGATACATATGGCCTGGCCTAAAACAATAGACACAAACTTCCTAAATAGGATGCAGGCTACGTGGTGAGACCCTTCTCAGTCTCTGCTCAGCACTAGCTCTGGACAAACATTTCAGGGATTGCACATCAGCTGCAGATGTTGCCTATTCCCTTGACCCCAAAAAATCATCCTGCACCATTTTTCTTCTAGTGCTCTCTCTCACACATTTTCCATTTTCACAGTACCGGCAGTCCTCAACTTACAACCATTCATTTAGCGACCGTTTGACCGTTTGCCGCTGTTAGGATATGAATAGTTAAATATTAAATATTGTGTTTCCAAATATGTCACCTAGATACTGGAAATGCAGAAAAGAAATAGGTACATACTATCATCTATGGTGGACCTGTAAAGAGGCGAAGAAATACTGGAATGGGATAGCAATATGGTTAAAAGAAATTTTAAAAATGGATATAGAAAAAAAACCAGAATGGTTCCTATTGGGTATTCCCAATAAGATATACAAAAAGGAAATACGAAATACGAAAGTTAATAGGAAAACTGTGGGGAGGAAGAGGGGGAAGAGAAGTGAGGGAGGATAGGAAAAAAAGAAAAAGAAACATTGACTTCCGACTCTCTCTGTTACAGTAGAATAAGGCATTCACATCAAATCACAACTTTTTGCTTTTTCATAATAATATGAACAAGCCATTTCTATAAAGATCTATCAATCTACTCGGTAAAACCCAAAATCAAAGTTTCATTCTTTTCCACTTCCAGCACGAAGTCTCCATGTGGAAATAAAAGTACTTATATTGTTTTCTTTAACCAAAATAGTCAATTTTGCCATTTCAGCCAACTCCATCAGCTTCTGCAACCACTCGTCCATGGTAGGAATCGAAGTGTCCTTCCATTTTTGTGCATACAATAGTCTTGCTGCTGTCAACATATAGTAACCAAGTTCTACATTTTTTTCTCCAGCTCTTTTTCCATTAGACCCAGGGAATCTCCAAGCAGCTCTTAAAGGAATCCTAACCCTTGGGGTGACTGTACAGTAGAGATAAAATAATTACATGGCCATCTATAAAATAGTTTTATTTTTCTAGAAACAATTTCCGATTACTACTAACAGTGGTTGCTTGATACTTGAGATTAAAAGCAAACAAACCAGTAACTCAGCAATGATGTTAGCTTTCATTCATTAAAGCTTCCTTCTTTGGCATGAACTGCTTTTCCTACATAATAATGTACAACTGAAAGAATGCAGTTCTGTTTGTGAGAATGGTCTCCAATAGATATGCATAGGGGTGAAGAAGGAACATGGCTACAGTTTTTAGCATTGTCTGTGTCATGAGTGATAAATCATAAATAAGTTTCCCATTCTGTTAGCATACTACAGGTAGTCCTCAACCTATGACCACAACTGAGCCCACAATTTGTGTTAAGTGAGAAATTTGTTAAGTGAGTTTTGCCCCATTTTACGACTTTTCTCACCACATTTGTTAAGTGAATCACTGCAGTTCTTAAATCAATCACATGGTTGTTAAATGAATCTGGCTTCCCCATTGACTTGGCTTGTGATGGCTGCAAAAGGGGATCTGCAACAATCATAAATATGAGTCAATTGTCAAGCATCTCAATGTAAATCACATGACCGTGGGGATGCTGCAATGGTCATAAGTGTGAAAAATGGTCTTAAGTCGCTTTTTTTCAGTGCCGTTGTAACTTCAAATGGTCACTAAATAAAGTGTAAGTCGAGGACTACCTGTATCTTCATCTCATCTCACTTGAAAAGAAAAATCCAAATGACATTTTGAATCATTCTATCTTTCATCAATATACCATGATTTTCAGCAGGAAACTTTGTTTTCTTTTATCTAATATCTGTTTCCTGCTTTGGAGACAGAAAGTTCTCAGAGCAAGGTTATTTTTTAAAAAAAAAGTTTTTTAAAAAAGTAATTCATATTTGTACATTCATCTTCAGAAATTCTGCCTCCAAACAAAGTTTGGAAAGCATATGAAGAACGGTTGCAGGAACTGGGCATGGCTAGTCTAGTGAAGAGAAGGACCAGGGGAGACATGATAGCAGTGTTTCAATATTTGAGGGGCTGCCACAGAGAGGAGGGGGACGAGCTATTATCCAAAGCACCTGAAGGACAGACAAGGAATAATGGCTGGAAACTGAACAAGGAGAGATTCAACCTAGAAATAGGGAGGAACTTTCTGACAGTGAGAACAATCAACCAATGGAACAGCTTGCCTTCGGAAGTTGTGGGAGCTCCATCACTTGAGACTTTCAAGAAGAGATTGGACTACCATTTGTCAGAAATGGTGTAGAGTCTCCTGCTTGAGCAGGGGGTTGGACTAGATGACCTACAAGATCCCTTCCAACTCTGTTAATCTATTGAAACTTAAGGGCCAATGCAGGAATGGCTGCTCAAATTCTGCTTTATAAATTCTGCTTTAAAGTCTCTTATAGCGCTTTAAAGACCAATTATCGCATTAATTCTTAGTGAGATTTCCTGCAAAACACCAATAATATGTTCTATATATAGGTTCCATTCTGGGGGTGGGGCAAAACTTGAGAGCAAGCTTCCCAACTCCACCACATCCTGAGAGTTTTAAGTCAAAAGACGGGGTAGCAAACCTTCGAGTGGCCAATGGAAGACAGCGGAGAATTTCCAGCCCAGATGTGGCACCCTAGTCAAATGCATCTGGAGGGCACCAGATTGGGGAAGGCTAATGTGAACCTATCAGCATGGGCGGAGTCTTCTCCTCCCCTGTAACCACCGATTATCTCCGCTTCCTGGATATGCCAGCAAATCAAACCGATTGCATTGCAAGCCGAGAGGTGATGGTAGCGTTGCCGGAAGGAGGCCACAGCGGCTGTGCAAATCTCGGCCGCCTCCCTAGCAGGCCTCGGACCGGCTGCTGGTTGTGAGGGTCGCCATACTGTATCGGCGGCGAAGCGGCTCCCTCTCCACCCCGCCGCCCCTGCCCACGAGCTTTCCCCCATCTCTTGCGTCCTCCCTCCTTCCCCTTCTGGCGCGGCGCTTCCTTTTCCACTCGCCTCAGCCGCAGGGTTGACAGCGCGAGATCCAGGGCACCGGAGAACATGCCGTTCCAGATGTGGACAAAGCCACACCTTGCCATTTGTGCACCGTCTGTCCTCATTTGGTTGAGCTCTAGATGCGTGCCGTGCCTCCTTTGGGCCGCAGGGGGCGGTAGACTCTGGCGAAAAAAGACAAATGCGCCGGGTAAGTGGCCAGGGATCGCGAGAGGTGCTTCCCTACTCCCGGGCTTTGTGGAAAGGTCCCTTGAGAGTAGATGCTTCCCTAAACTTGATGGCTACGTTTGGAGTCCTCTTGGCCTTTGCATTCATCTCTGACCCGTTGTGGTTTTCTAGTATGGCGAAATTGCAAGATGAGAATGAACTCTTTTCTTGCTGTCATTATTCATATAGTGCTTTTTATGTTTTTTAGTATCATGGGGAACTTGAAAGTAGGAGATAATGGAAAGGGAACAGGTAGTCCTATCACCTCTACGTCATCCTATTCAATTCCTTGCACTGGTTGCTGTCATTCACTGTAATGGAATGATCTGGAGTTGGAGAAACAATATCATCCTTTCTGACACCAAGAGATGAATCAGTCTTACAAATCTGATGGTCTTATACTAAATCAGAAGTCTAGTGAAGTAATCCTGTTAAGCTATTCGATTTGATTACTAATGTTATTTAGTTTGATGTATTTTCTGATTTAATCGGTAATCTGGAAGATTTGAAGCAAAATTCTTTCATCAAATATTTCACTGCTTGGGGATGTCTCACACTAAGTTAGTATTGGTTCACACCAGCAAAATTGCTGGTTTTCCACAATTTTAAAGTGGCTCAGAAAAGAATGTATTTTCCTCATTCAAAAGATCCAAGGTGTGTTTGAACGTCACTTTGCACATACAAATATATTATTCAGAAAACCGCAATGAAAAATGCAACAGTGGAATGCTATTGGCTATCAGCAACCGGAATGAAAAACCTAAGAAATGGTGCAATAGGACCTATGTAAATAGGCATCCAGTTATTGAGAAAGAGTTTTAAAGCTGAAGCTGCATTTGGGGGGGGGGGAACAGGCTCTTAGAGGTGAGTAGATGCAGATTTCCCAGTATATTGCCCTCTAACTGGGTTAACATAAAGAGAAATTTCCTAACAGTGAGAACAATTCAGTGGAATGGCTTACCTCTAGAATTTGTGGGTGTTTCTTCACTGGAGGTTTTCAATAAGAGATTGGACAACCATTTTGTAGAATGCTATAGGACCCCTGCTTGAGCAGGGGGTTGGATTAGAAGGCCTCCAAGGTCCCTTCCAACCAGAGGTGGGTTCCTACCGGTTCGGACCCGCTCTATAGAACCGGTAGCGGGAATTTTCCCCCGCTCGCTGAACCAGCAGCGATGGCCGGCTGGACACGCCCCAAACCGGCTCGGCAGCGCCATCTTGGTTTTTGCTTCTGCGCACACGCAGAAGCTGTTTTTTGCTTCTGGCATGCGCAGAAGCTTGGTTTTTAGCACTGCGCATGCGGAAGCGAACCGGCAGCGAGGTAAGTCAGAACCCACCCCTGCTTCCAACTCTGTATTCTGAATACAACTCTAGTTATCTCCAGACAGTATGGGAATTCTAATCCAACAAGCTGAAGGACATTAACTTGAGAGATTGAATAAATAAATTAGATATATATGATATGACTTTGGCAGCCAAGAAATAGCTTTGATTTTCACAGATGCATTCATTTCATTGAAATCCATCTGTCCCATATAAATAGCTTTAGAAATTCAGATTTCTGAATTTGGGTAGGCTGCGTATTTTATATAACACATGCATTGCTTTTATTAAATAGCAGAGGAATGGGCCAAAGTTTCTTTGAGAAGCTCAGAGGCTCTTGGAAGGAAGCATTCAGTTGCCATTGCGTCAATAAGTTGGCAGATTGTGTAGGTCTTTGGTGAAATGTGTATCCATGGGAAGAACTGCAGGAACTGGCATAGTTTGGAAAAGGTGGTTTTCAAAAGAAAAAGAATACCAGGATTTTTAAATATTATGATAGGATGTTGTGTCTTATTATTTTCTTCCTCTTGTTTATTGTCTGATTGATGATTGATTGATTGTCCTGGGCTTTATCATATCCATTCCTCAAAAGACTCCTGAATTGGGAAAAATCAACATGAAAGGCGAAGAAACTCGGCAGCGTAGAAAGGAAGGCCGAACCAGGAATGGAGAGCGATCCAAGCAGAAAGCAAAGAGCAAGAGTAAACACAAAGAGAGCAAACTTGGCAGGCAGGGCACAGAGGATGGCCCTTTGCTCCTGCCTCAGAAGCAGCCTCCCGAGGCAAAAGTGGCCATGGCAAAACTACAGGAGGAATCAACCTTGGCAATTGGCCTCCAGGTGCTCCTGCCTTACCTGCTGGCAGGCATGGGCATGGTCCTGGCGGGAATGGTCTTGGATTATATTCAGGTAAGATGAACAAGAATTCTGGGCATCTGCTTTGCTGCATTTGGTTGCCTAAGAAGTTTGACCATGTGTGGAGTTGGTTTTTTTTTTTTTTTTTGCATACACACAGCTTAGTGGCACGTAAACAATAACATCTTATCTGATTTTGAGATCTCCTTGCTCAGAGTTGCATTTGGTTGGATGCTGTGCGTGTGCACCAGGGAGTAAGCCTCCATAGTTAATTCATATTTAAATCTAAGGGATTATACAAGTGCTCAGTTTTTAAGAGTATGTTCTATGTGCATTTGAATATAAGGTTGGTAGATTTTACTACAGTAACTGTGCATGCATTTGGATGGTGCAAAAACGTTTCCAGTTGCCGCCTTTTATATCCTCCAGGTGGGTTGCACTAAATTTTCCATAACAGTTCAGCCAGCACATCAATGGGCATTATGAAAGTAGCAGTCCAATGCATTTGAAAGGCTCCGTGTGTGGGGGGGGGGAGCTTTTCTGGAACCACTTCCAGCTAAGAAGGTTTATAACGTTCAGTCTAATGTCATGTTCAATTACATGTGATCCAAATCAAACTTCTATCATTTCTTAGGGTTTTTTTAAATGATGATCCTATGTTTTTCCATATTTTTCTTTGCTAATTCCAACTGATACCTTTGGTTTTATCTGTATTTTTTTAAACCTTATATTGCAAACTGTCTTCTGTGCAATAACTTTAAGATGAAACAGCAAGCTCCTGAAGCAAGCATATTTTTAAAACAAATCATCAGAGAGGTTAATCTTGCTGCAACAAATACCGCTTTAAATATTTAATTGAAGGAACTCGGCATGAATTGAGAGACAAGTAAACTTTATTTAAATATTGTTATTTTATTAACCATGCACTGTTGTTCTTATTTTTTACTGTTGTACACCACATGGAGCCTCACTGGAATGAAATGTAGATAAACTGTATAAAATAAATAAAAGCAGGCTCTTGTTTTTAAATTCAAACAAGCAATTTGATTAAGTTCGTTCTAATAGGTTACTTTTTCAGCACTGAAATCCTTGCTTGCACTATCTAATTTATTTAACTAGTGAAGTAAGAGGTCATGTTGCCCCTTGTGTTTCTGATAGGATGACATTAAAATGCCTTCTGCATGTTTTCTCTGGTCCAGAGTTCATATTTCTTGCTTGCATTAATTTCATGTTACTGTTTAGCATGAAGGAAATCAATTGGGTTTCATAAGATTTTTACCTGTTTCAGAATGTTTTATACGCAGCTGAGCTAATGTGAGTTTAGTTCCCTCCTGAATACGTGGAGGCTGGTGTGGGATTCTGTATGCATTTTGTTCTCTTCACACTTTGAGGTTCTCTCCTGCAATAGATTTTAGAAGTATCTCAAGTTAAAATGATTTAGCCAATTACCATACCTAGAGGAGGGTTATGCTTGATGTTCCAGAAGTGTATTGATTTTGTTGGCAAACCCAGTTTATTTCCCAATTGGTTTTTCCACTTTATCAAGCTGGTGATGTTACCATTTATTTACATAGTGCCATCATGGTGCATGACATTGTATAGAGTACAGGAAGAGAAGACTTAGCCTTAAAGAATGTTCTGCCTAAAGAGCATAGGCATATAAATAAATAATCAGATTTCACTTAGAGTAGAGATGAGCAACCTTTATGGGCCTGAATTCACCCTTCTCGTTTTGCTTAAGGGCTGGAGAAGATATGGCAAGTAATGTCATAAAGGTACCATATAAAAAGTTACCTCATGAGTTGGCCTAAAAGTGAAAGTAGAGGAAAGACTGTTCTCAAGATGCTGAGCTATTAATGAGAAGGAAAAAAACCACTGAAAATGCATCATTAAATAATCAGTAGGCCTCTGGTCGGTTTCCAAACAAAAGTTTAAGACAGAAATATGTGGGTTATCCAACAGTTTTAAATTGGAAAATATTCCTTTGTCTTGAATGGATAAACGCCTGAAGCAGCAATTTTCTATGGCATATATTTCTAGTTCAGTCCTAGGTAGCGGTGGATGTTTCTCTCTCAGCGTGCAAAGAGAAAATGTCTGCTGTAAACTCCATGTAGGTGTCAGGCAGGGCATCCGGCCAGTAAACATTCACCCAGTGGTCCCGACTATACCCTGAATTAAGGGATTAAGTTAAAAGAAAAAAAACAGGATAAAAATTATCCAATAGGGTGGAGTCTAGTGATGGCTCCTTAAGAAGAGGGCAGACTACAAACACTTTAAAAGCCTGCGGCATCAACCCCTCCCGCATTAATCAACACCAGAACCCACCCATATGTCACCTCACATGCCAGGAGGGACGCGAAAAATTGCTTAAAAGAGAATATTATGATAGACATGTGTGTGTGTGTGTGTGTGTGTGTGTGTGTGTGTGTGTGTGTGTGTGTATGTATATTTGATTTTTATCCCACTTTTATTAATCTATAAGTAACTCAAGGGGGTGAACATACATAATACTCCCTTTTCCTATTCTCCCCACAAAACGACCCTGTGAAGTGGGCTGGGCTGAGAGTGACTGGCCCAAAGTCACCTAGCTGGCTTTCATGCCTATGGCTGGATTAGAACTCATAGTCTCCTATTTCTAAGCCAGCACCTTAACCACTACACCAAATTGCTAGTTCTCCCTCTCTCTATGGATATTGGGCACTGTTCAGTGGTGTTATAGTGAAAATAAAGCTCCTATTCTAGTGTATTAATAAATAATGTCACTATTTCTTTGGTAACAGAGAGCTTTTTACTCAGGATACCTTATTTCATGATAGTGATGATCAGACAGTTGGAAGAAACTCAGAGATCATTTAGTCCAAACCCTTCTAAAAGCATTTCAGATGGATGGCTCTTTTGGGATGGTAGTGATGATGGTGATGACACAAAATGAATAGTCATTAACTGTTGCTATCTGAATGCTGATACATTACCTAAAGGCTTTACAGGTAATCCTCATTTACCAACCATTCATTCAGCAACCGTTTGAAATTACAATGGTACTGAAAAAGTAATTTTATGGCTCATTTATAACCTTTGCAATGTCCCTCAGTCAGGAGATCATCACTGCAGGCAGTAAGTGTTGTCCTATGCCAGATCGATGGATTTTTTTTTCTCCCCTACCCTTGCAGAACAGAGAGATTGGAGAGAAAGGGATTGTAAAATAAGTCCAAGCTATTTGCTCTTCTACATATCAAAAGCAATGCAATTACACCAGCAGCCTGGGGCTGGGATGGGAGCCAAACAGCTTACAGTACTCTCTTGAAATGTCTTCCTTCCTAGTCTCTCCCCTCTGCAGGCAACGGGGGGGGGAGGAGGGAGGGGAGGCAAGCAAGCAATTTCTGCAGGCAATCTCCCCTTTGCCTAGCCCTTTCCTTTTCCCCCCAGCAGAGAGATTGGAGAGAGATTTCAAGAGAGTAAGCTGTTTGATCTTATACACATTAAAAGCAATGTGATCACTCCACTAGCAGAAAGGATCAGGCATAGCAGAATCGCTTGTTTTGTTTCTCCTCCTCCTTGCAGAGTGGAGAGATTGGAGGAGAAGGGATTTCAAAATAATAAGCCATTAGAGCAGCACATCTACATCTTCTAATCCTAGGCTTGCCAGCACAATCGCATTGCTTTTGATGCGATTGAGAAAAATCAGATAGATAAAAGCAGGCACTCAAGCATCCCAAAGAGCAGGTAGTGGTGGTTAGGAGGCAAACAAAAGCCTAAGGTGTGAAACTAAGAACAATAGTCTTGTCTCTTTCCAGCTGAAAAGCACAGATATGGTCGCATGATTTCCCACTTAGTGACCACTTCACTTAGAAGCAGATATGCCAGTTCTAGTCAGGTTCGCTAAGCGAGGACTGTCTCACTGTAGTGATGCTTACATAGTGTTTGGAATATAGTATAGTAAGGAACAATAAATCCATTCACCCAAGATCTGGATGTTCATAAAAGCTGGAGTTGCATATGGCTCAGTCTCTGATGAAGAAAAATAGCAGAGAGCAGAGCAACCAGACTGCTTCATGCTTGAGCACTACCAAATTCATTGGCACAGCTGTTCACGATCAGGATGTAAATAGTTTAGGTGGTTAATAATAATGAGCCCTGGTGGCGCAGTGGTTAGAGTGCAGTACTGCAGGCTACTTCTGCTGACTGCCGGCTGACTGCAATTTGGCAGTTCGAATATCACCAGGCTCAAGGTTGACTCAGCCTTCCATCCTTCTGAGGTGGGTAAAATGAGGACCCAGATTGTTGGGGGCAATATGCTGACACTGTAAACCGCTTAGAGAGGACTGTAAAGTACTGTAAAGCGATATATAAGTCTAAGTGCCATTGCTAATAAGAGGCACGAGGGATAGAAATAGGGAATTCTAGCTATAATCATGGTATTTTGGAACAATTCCTACAAAATTCCTCAACTCCTCTGCTTGCAATAAAATTCCTTATACCACCAGGCTTGAAATTTTAGGCCTGGATAACCTTGAACTACGCCATCTACATTCTGACCTAAGCTTAGTACACAAGATCCATCTACCTTAACATTCTACCTGTTAACGACTACTTTAACTTCAACCGCAATAACACTAGGGCTATCAATAGATACAAACTAAATGTAATCCGCTCTTATCTTGATTGCAGAAAATACGACTTCAGCAATAGAGTAGTAAATGTCTGGAACGCTCTACCTGATCCTGTTGTTAGTTTCTCTAACCCCCATACCTTTTACCTTAAACTGTCTACCGTGGACCTTACACGTTTCTTAAGAGGTCCCTAAGGGGCCGTGCATAAGCACACCAGCGTGCCTACTGTCCCTGTCCTACTGTCCCCATTTGTATGTAATCATTTTATGTTTTGCTTATTTATATCCATTTATTTGTGCCATTTTTTCCATGTGCCCTGTTTCCTTGCACGTGTTGACAAATAAATAAAAATAATAAATAATAAATAAAAAAGGACTCTAAGCTAAAAAAAAAAAGTCTTCCATTTAAATGTAGGTTTATTATAAATATGCAGCTGAAGGCAAGCACTCTATGAGTTCAACCACTAATCAAAAGTAGAAGAGTACCATCTCTTGTCCCCAAGGAAAATGATGCAGCCTGGGAAGAGCAGCCCTGCTCCATCCATTGTGTCAGCCATTCTATGTGGACCAGACAAAGAAACCAATGGCATATAGCTCAGGATGTCTCAGGTGCAACAACCAGATACACTTACGAAAAGTCCAAGCCAGCAACTTTATTGTGTTCACAATAAATCACAATAACAACCAAATAAGACTTCATGGAGCTTAAGGGGGTGTCTGGGTCAGACTTCTTGTGGCTGCGCAAAGACTCAAGGCTAATTCCCTTCTTGACTCCTCCCTGCTTGGCTTCCCAACAGGAGCCCTTTTAATTACAAGAGCTATAGTAACAGGATATTGCAAGTCTCAATGTGCTCCCCCCCTCCCCCACTTTATCTTCATGTGAACTCGACAAGGGCTTGTCTGAAACATTTTCTCAAATTAGTTTCTTGGCCTGGACTCGAGCCCCTCTTATCTGACCATTACCTTGGTAGGGGCACTTCCTCCTGTCCTTCAAGTCCATTCTTCCTCCTACTCTCTGGCTCATAAACGAATGAAGTTCATTGGCCTCTCCCCCTCCCTTCCCCGAAAGAATCCTGAGCTCCAACTGCCAGTTCTTCTCCTGAGCTGACCGTCCACTGTGTCCCCATTCATGTGCTGGGTTTTCTGGCTATATAAAGGAACAAAAAGACTATGATTGTTTTATTTTCTGTACATGTGTAGAAAGCTAATGTCTGAAGGTGACTTTCCAAGCTTCTTCCTCAATTAATGCTGGTTACAGGACTTAAACAAAATTTAAGCCCAGCTTTCTCCAACCTCCTCTGTACCTCCTTAGTGTGGGAAAGAAAGCAGCTAAGCAAACAGTTCAAAAGTTCTTGGATTAACCTCAATATGTTATCAGAGAAAGCTTTTTTTAGACCTACCAGCATGCCTCTGGAAGATTGCTGGTTTTATTTGTAGTAACCAGACTACTATCGAATTGATTGATTGGTTTGGTGCAGACAATGTTGGGATGGGGTTAAAGACTGACTCCAAAGACTGGGTTTAAATCCTTTTCAGTTCTGCAGCACCCAGAAAGACTCTACATTCATCATGGACTTCCAGTTTAAATTGCCTCACCAAGTTATGAGGATGTATGTCATTCAATCTAAGGCATTTGGAGAAAGTTCACATGGGAAAAGATAGACAAAAAGACAGAGAGTAAGTTTTATCCTTTGAAACTTCTGCTCAGCCGGATTCCAGGGTAGTGCCACCAGATGTGAAACATCATTTAAAGGAAAAAAATGACACACTAATTCTGGAAATTCCTGGTTTATTTTAATTAACCAAGCATTTGGATTTTGTCATTTATTGCTGCATCCTTTTCATGAAAACGTAGGGCTGCGAAGGAGATTTACTTACTGGCTTCGAGCAAGCAAAGAGCATCCAAAGAATTATTGTATAGTCTATGACAGCCCTCTTCCTTCTTTTAAGAGAATTGATCAAAGCAGGAAAATCCCAAATGTAAATTTTTACATAACTGAGTAAATTACAAGTTTTGTGAAGAGACAAAGCTGAAAGAGTTGCACTAGGTTTTTTTTTTAATGCTTGTGTGCTGAATGATTCGTATTAATCTACCGTGGATTGTACTGTTTTCTCTTTTTTAAAATTAAAGTGCTGAATAGCCCATGGCAGATTTTTAGGACAGGAAATAAAATGCAACAGGAAAAGTACTGGAAGAGAATAGAATGACCTTAAATAAGTTCTGCAGAGACTGTTATCAGGGTTTTTGTATCTGAATTTGAAGTGATGACAGCAGATAAAGGGTGCTGGCTTTTGAACCTCATTGGTGTTCATTCAGGAGCTCTGAAAGTCAGTCATTGAGAGAGAGAGAGAGAGAGAGAGAGAGAGAGAGAGAGAGAGACTATCTATTTTTAAAACTTGTGTACCCAAAGCAGAGCTAGGAAATCAGAAGAAAAAGAAAGGATGAAAGTGCCTTTTAGCTAGTACAGCCTCATAGATTTTCTCCCTTACTTTTCCCTCTGAGCTCTTCTGTAATCTTTGTATTTGTAGTTAGGATTAAGCTCCTGTTCCTAATAACCTTTCTTCACCTTGAGGAAGCAAAAAAAGGAAAAAGTAAACTGAAGTAAACTTTCTTCTTTGCCTTAGAACAGTAAGAAAGATTCAGCGTCACACAGGGTGAGCTTGATGGCGCTGTGACTATTTCGGCCATGCAAGCTTATCTTTCCAATTACTGTCTTTGTAAGTGGAGGAGAAAGGACATAAGTGACTGAAGTATTTTAAGCAATTCCAGCACAACCTACCACTGTTTATGCTGGTAACTCTTCAGTGTCCCAGCTTCAGGCAGTCTTTTTGGTTTTCAGCCAGGTCGTGATAGCTGGAAACTGACTCAAAGCATAGTGAAAACCAAGCTCAGCTAATCTGAATGCATTTTGGAAACTAACCTTGTTCTCCTGCGGAAGAAGAAAAGGACATCAGATTTCGAAACACATGGTGGGGCAACTGTAATCTAAAGGTGCCTTGAAACTCTGACTGAAGATTGAAGACTGCTCCAATTTCTGGATTTCCTTTTGTCCTCTGCTTCTTTAGTATGGCTTAATGGCATTCAGTAATGGTGGTCACTGAGCTGAAATTGGAGCTGTGCTTCCGGGGGAAGAAACTCAGAGGTTTTACCTGTAAGTTTTTCAGATCACCCAGTGGATTCCTTCCAGAAACATGCTTCTCCATTGCATCACAGATCTTCGGGCCATATATACTGGCAGGTTTAGGCCTGGTAGCTGCTGGTTTGGTGATGCATATTTTTCAAGTATGTATGTTCTTTCAACTTCCTTGATAATGAGGGGTAGGCTGACCGTGAGCATCTGTTTTTAACATGGCTAAGTGAGAGCTAGCTGCAGTATTCGTTCTACCTGCGGGGGGGGGATGTCTTTTGGGAGACCGTCAGGGCTCTTCAGAGAGTCTTGTGGACAGACTGAGTTGGATGAAAGGCTCTTATTCATTGTCCACCTGTTGTTCTTTCTAAGTGTCCTGGAGAAGATATAATAGGATTGAACTGATCCAAGAATGTTCTCATCAGCCACAAGCCAGAATATGTTAGGAAAAATGTAAATGCCTGGGAAATATCACACGAAGTTTCATGAATATTGTGTTCCCAGCACTGGGTGGATTTTTTGTGACAAGGAAGCTGCTCATGTTGCCTAGAAACTAGGTGGAAAACCCCGGCAGAGATTATTGTGGAAAAGCTGGGCTACAGCAACTCCTGGTCCTCATTAAATCCTTCCTTGCAGGGTACTCTAAGCTCTTAGGCCAATTCTATCTACTCTTTTCCTTTAAATTTTTGTTTTGTTTTGTTTCCTTTTCAACTGACATCCTGCAAACTAGAGCTTTCTGTCATTCCTAAGAATATATTTTTCTTGTCCTCCTGGGGTCATTTGAAAGGTGTGTGTGTGTGTGTGTGTGTGTGTGTGTGTGTGTGTGTGTGTGTGTGTGTGTGTGTTATCAGCCTGAATCAGTCAGTTGCAGGTTGAAAGCCGCCTCACTTATGGACTTACAACCACAATTGAGCCCAAAATTTATGTTGCTAAGTGAGACATTAGTTAAGTGAGCTTTGCCCCATTTTGCAACCTTTCTTGCCACAGTTGTTAAGTGATTCAGTGCACTTGTTAAATTAGTAACACAGTTGTTAAGTGAATCTTGCTTCTCCATTGACTTTGCTTGTCAGAAGCTCACAAATGACCTTGGGACACTGCGACCATCATAAATATGAACCAGTTACCAATCCGAATATTGACCATGGAACCGTGGGGATGCTGCAACGGTTGTAAGTGGGAACAACGGTCCTAAGTCACTTTTTTTTCAGTGCCATTGTAACTTTGAACGGTCACTTAACAAATGGCTGTAAGTCGAGGTCTACCTGTATGTTAGTGCAGTGGGTAGGTGGATCTATGCTTTGGAACTTCCTAGTCTAGAGCTGAATGGCTGTCACTGGCCCAAATAATTTTCTTCATATATCAAGTCCTCTAAATAAATAGAATTCTTGTTTATGATCGCTTTGTTTCATAGGGCCTTTGAGCCTTATACAATCCTCCAGGTGTGCACATACTCATACAAAGAGTGCAGGATTTGTGTGCAAAACATTAGACTCGGTTAAATCACAATTGGATAGTTTTTGTCTTAGCATGTTGTGTGAATCAAGTCAACATGTTAAAACGTAATATGATTTATTTGTCCAGACATAAGGATCTTGTGTTTTGCTAAGCTATGCTATGTTTTGTTAAACTATACTAGGTTTTAGCATGTTGTGTGAACTCAGCCAATGAATGATTACGCAGTCACAGAACACTCTATGCCTAAATATGTAGTTAGGGAGAAGCCTCACTGGTATCAGTGGATTGGACTATAATTAATAATTATATTAATTATTAATATAATTAATAATTATTATTATATTATTATTAGAAACATTTATTTCCCTGCTTCATTAATAATAAGCAAAACAGGTTGAAAAGTGAAGTGGCAGTCCTGTGATTTCAGGTTTATTTGTAATTTAAAATGTATAGGCAATGTAGTCAATAATGTTTATTGTGTTTGTTTTTTGAAATACTGTAATAATTGTAATCATGTAGAAATTCTCTGCTGCTTGAATGGTGTCTCTGGTTTAGAGGCATAAAACAGAAAAGGAAACAGTCCATTAATGCATTACATATAAGGAATGGAAAAAGACTTACACAAATCTCTTATCACCACAAACTCCACTTCCTACTGTGTTTTTCTTCTTCACTTTCAAGTCATTTATAATCATAAGCAACACACTCTTGAATTTTATGTTCTTCAATTTAAAATAACTTTGTTGTGCAGGATTGCACAAGTAGATCACCAAGTAGATCATAAAATTAAAGAACTGGCTTATTATTTTCATGATTTTAAAATTGTTTCAAATAATTTGGGAGTGCAAAGAAAGGTTGAATGATATAATTGGAACTATCTAATTAGTTTCCATGATGTATGTTTGGTCCAATAAAAAATAGTTTGCCTTTAGTTTTGTGATATATTTTTATAGGACTGTGACAAGAATGCTGATGTATTTCAATTTTCTTTATTAATTGTTGCTTAGGTATTTAGCTGCCAGTTTCAAAGTTATATTGATGGAGGATCTATCCACACTGAAAAACAGCATACAATTCAAAGCTGCTGGGAAATCTATGTAGTACAGTAGTTCAAAGCTTGTATGAATGTGCATGTTACAACTAATATCACAATGGATTAATGCTTTCTTCTCTCCCTTTCAGCACTGGAAAGTATTCGTTAAAATCAGAGAAATGTTTATTCTAATTCCAGCCCTGATTGGTTTGAAAGGCAACCTTGAAATGACCTTGGCATCTAGACTTTCTACAGCTGTAAGTATCCTCTTTATGTTGTCTTTTAATATACAGAGAAGGATTTAGAGTTCTTGTTTGGCAAGAAAAGTATTGACATGTGATCACCTATCCAGTAGTGAAAAATGCATAGATGGCTCAGTAGTTCTTATCGTACCTATATAGGTTGGACCTATAGTGGTGGTCATGAACAACATTTCTGTTACAATTGTGTCTCTGGTTTCCCCACTGTACCACATATTTGGAAAGAATTATATTTTAGGTATCCAATAATATATTTAAGCAAAGGTTGGAGGGAGCCAGTTTAGAGATGAAGCCACAAGCCCTCCACCCTAGATCTACAGAAAGACAGGAGTGAAGTTCCTCACTATTATTAATGAGATCTTGGCAATAAAGTTTTTATCTGCCCTATGTAATGTAACAACATGCTAGATGTACTATTTGCCATCCATGATTATGAAAAGAGAGGGGCTTGTTTGTTTGTTTGTTTAATTAATTTATATGCCACCCATCTCGCTATCCACTACCCTTGCTCGAGATGGTTTACAGTACAGTAAAATCATAACGATCAGGGGTGGGTTCTAACTTACCTCGCTGCCAGTTCGCTTCCTCCCGCGCCACGTGGCTGCGCCGCATGGGCGCACGTGCGCTTTGCATGTGCATGCATGCGCAGTGCAAAAAAAAAAATTCCCCTCCCAAAAAAAGCCAAAAACAAGATGGTGATGCATGCGCAGTGCCGGAAACTCGGCTTCTGTGCATGCGCAGAAGAAAAGAAAAAACCCGGAAAAAAATTCAAAAAAAAGATGGCAGCGTCCACGGACCGGCACAGACCGAACCGGATCCGTGATGTCATCGTGATGTCACCAGCGGGTCACTACCGGTTCGGGAGAACTGGTCCGAACCAGGAGGAACCCACCTCTGATAACGATAAGGACATTAAAATTAACTTGAATCTGGTTAAAAGCTACCAACCAAGAGGACAATATCCCAAGATAACCTATCCCGAGATAACCTGTACTGTGTTGGCTTAGGACAGTTGAGCTAGTATTGCATGTGCATGCCTCTGAATTAAGCCTGGCATCTTGAATTAATGACGCGCTTATTAACCAATCATTTAAGTTGACCCGAAGAGTTAAAAATATTCCTCTTGCTAGTAGATCGGTCGCTAGAAGCATTTAGGAGGCTTGCATATTTTGTCTGACTATAATTCCCTTATTTATTCATTCATTCAATTTACATAGTTGCCCATCTCATATTCTTGAGCCCGGGTGGTTTACAATTAAAACATAAACAGTAGCAAAAATAAATAAAAAATAAAAATAAATAAATAAAACAACCATAGAAACATTAAAAACAATTAAACCATTAAAGGCATAGAGTACATTCCCTGAGAGAGCCCAGCAATTCAAGGACAGTCCAGCCATTTTAAGGTCTCCATACTTCTCTCTGATCCTTAGGCCAGATGTCAAAGCCAGGTATTTGAGCCCTTCTGGAAGGTCGGGGCCAGCCTATTGTGCTATCAGCCTGACTTATTCACCTAAACAAATGGCTTTATTGTGTTCAGAATTCCCAAATCTTGCAAATGTTCTTCCCCCTTTTTCCCCAGAGATTTGAAACATTTTTAAATTTGGGTAGAATGTGGTTGTAGCTTAGTATGAGCATGAGGTTACTCTGTCTATGAGCTGGTGCGATAAAATCCAAAGGCGCAGGCCTTGGAGATGAGTATGAAGTTCAGACACTTTGCAGTTGTGCCTGCTGATTTTATGCATCCAAATGTACTCCAAACTGGGCTACAGCCCTTGTAAATCTATTTTTAAACTGGTCACATTGCCAGTTGGAAGGAAAAAGAAATCCATTCCCTGCAGGTGTATCTCTAGTGGTTTTTCATAAAGATGAAAATGAATGAGATTGATAGTTATGCCCTGGCACAATCCTGCCAAAGCATAGGGACAAACTTATCCTTCCCTTCCCTGCATAAGAAATAAATGTTGTCTCCTGTGCATTCCAGGCTAATACTGGCCGGATGGATAATACACAGGAAAAATGGAAAATGGCTATTTGCAATATGGCCTTGATTCAGGTAAGCAAGTCTACATTTTTTACGGAGACCTTTGGATAATACTAGTCAATTAGGACCCCTGGATAATTGAGCTGATACTCACTTATTACAGCTGTTTATTAATTGTGGCACTTCAGAAATGGAAGTCCTGTTTTTTTCTTGTACAAAGTCTTGATGTTTGTTTGTTATTCTAATGAGGTGATTATTTATTCACATGTTTAGGGGAAAGGTCCAGGCATCACAGCTTTTATAACATTTCTGTTTCCAACTACTTTTTTTCTATTTTTTTTTTTGTACAGAAATTAGGATGAGAGGGAAAGTTGGAGAAACTACATATTACTTTTTGATTTGTGGCAGTAGGAGCTGTCAGTCTAGATTACAGGCCTGTCAAACTGGTGGCCTGCGGGCTGGATGTGTCACGCGCAGGCCACGCCCACCTCAGCTCCACAAAGGCAAAAACGATGTGTCATGATCCATCATGTGACGCGATCGAGTTTGACACCAATAGTCTAGAAGCACCCAATTCCTACAGCCACAAGTTTGTTAGGTATTATAAGACATTGGAAAGACCTACACAGAAGGTTCCCTTCACTAATTAAGACAATGATAATTCCTATCACTTTTCAACTTACTTCCTGTCACTCAGAACTACAATTAAGTTTAATAGTTTAAACTTAAATTCATCTAGCGATTCAGTAACATTTTGATTACCTAGAGTTAGATTTTCGGGTTTCATTTCTCCCAACTCAGTGCCCATATAACCAAACACTCACACACAAAGTGTCATGAAGTATAAAATACTGACAATGGCTAAAAACCTTTATTGGTTTATGACTGTGAGTATCTGTGAGTATCTAATTACCTTGTTAGAGGTACACATACTGCTTTTCTCTGCTTGAAAAGCTTAATCATCCTTGGATGATGCTGTTGGGGAGACTCGACACATTAAGAAGTCACCCGCCTTTCATGCCCACCATCTAGAAAAGAGACCTGCAGAAATGCTTCTCAACTGATCTCACACTACAGGCTCTTGAGATGTTCTGTTCTTCATTGTTTCTGCTTGACAGGTACAGGCCACTGTGATAGGCCTTCTGGCAGCTGTAGCAGCAATCCTTCTAGGCGCACTCTCTAATGGATATTTGGAGCTAAACCATGCCGTTGTGTTGTGTGCCAGCAGCCTGACAACAGCATTTGTAGCTGCCTTTTTTCTTGGTGAGTAGTAGTAGTAGTTTTTTTTTTTTTAACTCTCCTGATTCCTGGAATACCAGTTGGCCCTGCTTTTGAAATTTTAATTCTGCTCCTCATACAAATAGTTTGCACTTGGTTCCTGGTCATTATTTCATAACTATTTGTAGACAATTTGGATTCTTTCTTTGGGAAATCACATGGGCTGTATCAGTAATAAATAGGAGTATGGAAATACATTATAGCAATAGCAATAGCACTTAGACTTATATACCGCTTCATAGTGCTTTACAGCCCTCTCTAAGCGGTTTGCAGAGTCAGCATATTGCCCCCAACAATCTGGGTCCTCATTTTACCGACCTCGGAAGGATGGAAGGCTGAGTCAACCTTGAGCCTGGTGAGATTCGATCTGCCAAACTGCTGGCAGCCGGTGATCAGCAGAAGTAGCCTGCAGTACTGCACTCTAACCACTGCGCCACCACGGCTCATTACCATATACATTAAAGAGTAACCTGTTCCAGGCATCTGTCCTTCTAATGGGCCAGACCAGACCGATACTCCATCTGACTTACTCACAGTAATTGCTTGACATGCAGCTCCTCAAAACCATGGGTGCAGATCCAGAAGACTTCAGTTGCAAGATTCCATGGGACAGCAGGGCAATTGAATAGTTGAATGAAGAATAACTGTATTAATACTACTGAATTAAGTGTAAACAAATGTTAGTTTTGTCCTATCCCTTTCTATAGTATTAAACAGTGTGGGCTCCATAAGCCACTCAAAGGCCAAGTGCTATCTGTGGCTCAGAAAATCTGCACACTCCTGGTCTGCTTTCTCAGGCTATAATTCTTCAGGGTTTCAGAAAATAGTTTTTTTGTGCTCAATTGCCAATGATTGAATCTGGAGTCCTGTGTACGAAGCACAAGCTACAGCCCATCCTGTTTGTATGAGTTAATTTTCAACCTACCTTATGTCACTCAGAAATACAATTAATCAGCATTAATCAGCAGAGCTTGCTTAATCATAGGGCCTAAATAATCAGGGGTAACAACTGGGACTAAATGTCTTACAAAAGACTAACAGGGTTACAGCTGTTCCCTAGAGGGATATTGCTCCATAGGAAACTGCTGCTACAGAGAATGGACAATTCCCAGATTTAAAAAAATGACATTGTTTAAGCAAAGTAACTTTCAACTGAGAGGACACTCACTTTTGAGATACGTTTTTGTTTGTGCAGAAGTGGTAGCAACACCATCTATAACAGGTATAAATTCTGAATCAGTTCCATAGAGGTAGGAGCTACTATTTTCCATTCTTCTATATTTCCTAAAAATACTAGTATCATACAAAATTAATCATTTTCTCATAGTATTCCTTGCAAGAATCCCTTGGGCACTTGCAAGAAACTTGCATGCAGCTTCAGCTAAATGGCTTTATGCAGGGATTTTTAGGAAAACAGCCTCACTTTCGGGTTACTCTTTATATAAATCTTATTTACCACCGTGTGTTGTTTCTCCTGAGATTACTACTTCTGCTTAGACAAAACTCCGCCCTCGTCTTAGGCAATTCTTGTCACAGATAGGGTTTTTTTCCCCACCTTTAAGACTTTTTTCCTATCTTGTCAGGATTATGAGGCCTTATTCCTGAAATATGGCTTAATAATAAAAGTGTTTTGCTCCAAGAAGTGTGCAGGTCTTCCACAAGAGAGCAGCATATGACTTTTTAAGAAGAGGAAGGAACAAGCGGCTATGTTTCACATGAGAAATGCTAGTGTTTAAATGCAAAATATGAATGGAACAGCAGTGTTTTAAGGTGACACCCCACTTCTTTCTGTGATACGTAGACAAAAAAGGTGACAGAGAACAAATTTTGGAGAGTGCAGTACAGTTTCATGCCAGATGGGACGTGTGCAGATAAGATTGTTGCTCTTCAGGAGGTCATTGAGAAATTTTGAATGAGATAAAGTTTATTGTGTATTGTCGATTTAGAGAACGCTTGTGATAAAGTGAGTAGGCTTCCAATTATGGAAAATTTTTGAGCAAGCATGAAGTTGAAAGATGGTTGTTGAATGCAGTAAGAGCACCAATAAATGAAGTAAAGCGGTGAATAAGATTAAACGGAATATGTAATTCAGCAAAGGATCTTCTTTCCTTGACATAGCTATGCAGTTGTACAGTCTTCTCTGCACCCCAACTCCATAGTTAATATACTCATTTTGTTTGACTTTTAAGCCTTACAATGTGAAACATGGAAGTGAATATTTTAAAAACTATACAGAATTATTTATAGTCCCTGCTGATACTTTCAAGTTGTAATAATGATCTTTTGGTGCTGTATTTGGTCTGTTTTTTCCCAGTACCTTTTGATTCTCTTTACTGCATCCCAGATGCTAATAAATCTGATATTATTCTCTCATCTCTCCATTCTAGTCACACTTATAAGGCTCTGGCAAATCAGCCTGCTGCTTCTAGTTCTGTGGGCTCTGGAAGAGAAGAAGTCCCAAGGATGTTCTGAACTTTTGTTATTCTGCAGATTTATTGGAAACTTTCTAAATCTGTGGTTTCTCTCTTTCCTAGGATTGTTGATGATTGGTGTGATCATTGGAGCAAGAAAGATTGGGATAAATCCGGATAATGTTGCTACTCCGATAGCTGCAAGTCTTGGAGATTTGATTACTCTTAGTCTGCTGGCTGGAATTAGCAGTATTCTCTTCAGATATATAGGTATGTTAATGAGAAAATCTTAGGAACTCAGCAGCAAGTTCAATACGTTACAAAAAATTTATTTTGGAATAGTTTTCTGTATCGATGGAAGATGCCTTGGAAGGCTGAGTAGGGAATGCAGTAATGGACAACTTCTGTCTGTGGAAAACTCACCTTACTGAGTTTTAATGACCTTCATTCATTTATTAATAGGCATTAAAAGGCAAATAACCAATGCAGAAAAATTAAGGTTCTTTGACTGGTAGAAGTAACAAATAAGCAATAACATTCTTGGATGCCAAATACCCTGGAAATTATTTAATCCTGCCTTAGTAATAATAGATTTCTGGGCCAATATAAGCTATATAAAAATAATATTTTGGCAGATTTAAACCGGCAGAGAAAAAACTTAAAGCATGTCCAAATTCCATCTTCCCTTCAGTCTTTGTGGCAGGACACTTTATATATAAAACAGCCCATTCTTTCTTTATATGAAGCATGAATGTTTCATATTATGAAGCAGTACAGCCACAAGTAGATGTTTTTGAATGACCTAGAAAGTATTTTGAAGGCTGGCTGAATTGTAGGCTTTGTACTTTATTTTCAATCTTTATTTTTTTTTCCTTTGGAAAAATATTAACAACAATAGGAGAAGTTATTTTAAATATGAGAGCAGGTCACATGGCTATTTATGGCTAACTCTGGTTGGATTCTGTTCTTTCTTTCAAAGGCAGCAAACATGCCATACTTCAGTAAAAGGAAGGGACATTGTATTGCACCACTGTTGCCACATTCATGAACTCAGCTGATGTGTAATGAGATGTGACCCAGAAAACACATCCATAAACACTTCCATAAAACTCACTGGATAACATGGGGCACGCCTATTTTGTGAGTTGTTCTAAAAATTGATTTTGGAGACAATCTTGTCCAGAGGTGGGATTCACATAATTTCCCTACCGGTTTGCCCATGTGAGCGTGCACGCACGCTCGCTTTGGTCACACATGCGCCTTCCACACATGCGCACAGCCTGCGCATGCGCTTTGTTTGCACACACGGCTTGCACGCATGTGCGCGGCTTGAAAACCTGGCTAAATAGGACAGCATAGCGCCGTGGCGGGTGGGTGGGAGGGCCCACCCGCAGGTCGCGCAGGTCGCGCAGGTCGCTACTACCGGTTCATCCAAACCGGTCTGAACCAGCTGAATATCACCTCTGATCTTGTGCCCTATTTCAAGCTGCTCTTGGAATACCTATTCTGCAAAATATTAAAATGCTGAAAGGTACAAAGAGTTATGGTGTTCTGTATCTAATAATAGAAGAGAGATTTGAAAAATACGTAAATAATCTTGCTACCGAAAGCAGAGAGTTTGTTTGGGTTTCTCAAGGATTTTGCCACTTCCCCTTCCCCTCATAAACCAGGTAGAGATACAGCATTTCCACCTGTTTCCTAAGCAGCAAGCTTCTGTCACCTAATATTGTATCTCATAGAATTATACCTTGCTTTCCCCCCCCCCCCCCAAGAGGAGGCTGAATTTCTTTTCTTTGAAATTGCTTGCTTTGCGATTAATGCAGTTTTGTGATTTCATCGTACTGGCTTTAGGCTTTCACAATATCTTTTGCAGGAAAATGAAAAGCACATTTCAAGAATTCTTCTACCACATTGACTGGAGATTGGGTTGCTACTAGCCCAGCTTTGGGCCAATTGCAAAGAGCAGATGGAGAATCTTATAAGAAAGATTATTAGGGTATCAAAAGTTTGGCACTTTTCTGTTAGTTTCAAGGTGTTTCTGAAGCTTCCTTCTTTCTGCTTCTGACTCATGTTTGTTTTCTGCTGGCCCAGCATTCTTCTCTGTCTCCTTTACAAGGTCTCCTGCCCTTTTAAAGGTCATTGCAATGCTATATTATTTGATCATTTGAAAATGATCAAAGGGATACTAGCTAAAGGGAACTGATAAATTAATTTCTTGCAGGTCATTTATGGGGAAGCAGGTTAAGATAGTAATAGTTATTCTATTTATAGCTCAGATTCACTGACTATCTGTAGAAGAGAGGGCAGACTAGAGCAGTTTAAGAAATGGAAGAAAATTGGGAGGTAGTTTCTTGCAGATGAGGACTATTCAACTATGGAATGTTCCATTGCAAATGATGGAGGGATTCTTTGCTTGAAGTAATTTAGGGCAGTCCTTGTGTGAGAATAGAGGTTGTCTTAAACACAGACTGAAATACATTTTATTCTAAGCAGAATAGTCGGGTAATTTCAGTACTACTCTGGGATTTTTATAGGGGAAAGAATGAAGTTGGGCTAGAAGGAATGAACTCACTTCAAAGGGAAAAAAAGGAATATGGTCAACTTAAATCTCAACTGATACAATTCAGTCTGTAACCAGACTGAAAATCTAAAAGAAATGGATTTTAGCTGCCATAATGATGTGTCACATGAGCTTTCTTCCCCAAAGCTCTTGTACTTCAGCTCTCACAATCCTTATGGCAGTTGAAATCCAAAACAGCTGAAGGCACCATGGCATGAAGGTCTAATTCCATGACAGTGTCTATAAATCCATCATGAGATTTTTATTAAAATAGAAGTTGACTTCTCTGGCTTCTTATTACCATTTGAGTGGGATAACCTACTATGAAAAAATTTTAAGATTTTTTTTACAATTTTCTCCTCCTCCTGATAATTATCTCAATATTATACTGGTGTAAACTTTCATGGTGAGCATCATTTAAGCCATGATGAACTTGAGACATTGAATGGTTGTGGTCTAATGTTCTGACATTTCACTGGCAGTGAAGTTTACTTAGACAAGGAACCACTCAGGAACCAGCTTTCTTGGGCTCTTGTGACATGAACTAATCAGACTTTGTCAGTCATGAATACAAAAGCCCAGCCAATTCTTGGAATTTTTTTATCTGCAAGCTGCTGAGAAGTCAGTTACAAAGAAGCTCACTCTGCCTTTGAAGAACAGCTGCAAGCAAAATGTTAGGATGCCATAAAACTAATAATGTTACTTCTATAAAAACTTGTTTTGTTTAAAAGTTTGTACATATACAGATCTGTTTGTAAAAAAGCATACATATTATATTAAATATAATATTTTAAATGGTTGGCTGATTTTCAGGTCTCTTTGGACTTGTCCCATTTTTGACTCCAGTTCAAATAGTATGATGAATTAATCCATGGCTTAGTTAATTAATCCATGGCATAATTAACTAAGCCATAGCAAATAGGAATAGCACAGTGTTTGATGTGCAAACAAGTATCTGCTGTCTTTCAGGCTGTCTGAATTTTTATGTATCTTTCCCATTGAGTATTATTAGAACTTGATGTAATCCTATTAACATATAAAGAAAGTCTAAGTGAATAAATAACACCAATGTTTGATGCATGTTTTACTTGTTTGATAAGCACAGTTTTTCAACATGTAGTGTGCCTGTGTGGGGAAAAAAATTGCTCCTCTAGTTCAGTCAGTTCAGTTAAAGTGTAACTGGGAAGATCAGTTTTATGAATACTTAATTAAAAGACTACAAAACTCTGGGGTCCCTCAGGTCAACAATGAGACACATATATGCTTGAAACAGAATTGGGGACAAAAGTTACATTTCAACAGTGGCCATCCTGTCACAATCATTCCCAAGAGCAGAGCATAATATTGTCTGGGGAGTAAAAAATAAATAAATCTGAAAAGTACATCTGGAAATCTGTAAGCTTCTCTGGTCTTACCTAAAATCAATGTCTGTGAATCCACCATCAGAAAAGCATTGGCTGAAAATGGGAATCCCAGAAAAGCAGCAATGTGTAAGCCATTGGTCCCTAAGGAGTCCCAGGTTTGCTCAAAAGCAAAGAGAGACATAGGTATGGATAGATGGATCACTAGTGGAACTTTTCAGGCTCTGAGGATATTATGTGTGGCAGAAACCGCATTTCACAGTAAGAGCCTCAGACCAGATAACATGAGTTGACGCTTTCTGCTTCAATTTGTCATCATTGAAGATAACCTGAATTCTGCTTTGTAACAGGGAATTCTACAGGAGAGTATGAGACCATTTGCTAACCTAATTCATAAAATAAGTTGTTGGGGTAACAGGACAGTTATCCTAAAACCAAGTCTATGAAAGAATGAAGAACAAACTCAATGCTTTGAAAGATTAAGGTTGAAGTCCAAATCTAAGTTCCTTCCATGGAATATTGTGGCAGTATCTGTTTGTTGTCAATATTTTGATCTCTATGTCTCTACCTCAATTTTATGAGGTTTACGTGGGGTGGTAATTATATTTTTTCTTTACAAAGTAAAGACAAAACATCACATAATTAAGAGTCTTAAGAGGCTAGGACCTTTATGATGACAAAGTTTCTGCTTACTGGTAGATATAATAAGGAGCTTTTCTAACTTACCCTACACAAACATATTTTATTAGGATTTTCTAATTTCCCACATTTAGGTAATTAAATTTGCTGTTTATTACTGGGCATTCTTATTACTGATGTTTAACATTTTTCCTTCTTATGTCCAATATATTTTCTAGTTATTTCTCACATTAGCTAGTTCTGTTGGTTTATTATAGCAGGTGATTGAAAAAGGATAGCCATCAAATACAGTTCTGAGAGCAATGGGACTTGAGTGTCTATCACTGCAACTGTATTTTTAGTTGAAAACCATTGAATCGTTTTGCCAAAAATGATTTAATCCCTCAGAATTGAAAATTCAGATGTAAATCTGGGATCTTCTCTTTTTTTGGCAGATGTAACATACCTGTCCCCTATGGTCTGTACTATTTTCATTGTTTTGATTCCTTTGTGGATTGCTATTGCTCGGCAGAGTCCTCCCATTGCCGAAGTCTTGAAGACTGGATGGCAGCCAATTATAATTGCAATGATCATCAGCAGGTAATCATCACTGGAGATAGAGCTTTGCTCCGTTGCTATGTGCTTATCATGAAAAAAATCAATATAATAATAATCAGTTTTGTTAAATTCTGGATTTTTGTTGGGGATTGTCTCTTTCTGTGTATCTGGAATATGTTAGTGAAATCTTTATTAATAAGCATCTGGATTTGAATCTTTAAGAAGTCAAAATAGGTGGGGCGTTTTATGGTATTTGAAATAAATAAAAGGAGAATTAGAAGGTTGCAGTTCTTTCTATCTTGAAATCGGTGTAGTAAAAATGTTCAAGCTTTTAATTTCCCTCAGTTTGTCTAATCATCTAATACAGTGGTGTCAAACTCAAAGCCCGCGGGGTGCTTAGATCTGGCCTGTGGGGCTGCCCTGGAAACAGCGAAGGAGTGGCCCGTGGTGCCTCTGCCAGCGAAAAGAGAGCTTGGGAGGGCCGCATGCAGCTCCGTTTTCACTGGCAGAGCACTCGGGCCTCCACAGGCACCCCCGACACAAGTGATGTTGAACTGGCCACAGCCACTCTGGGCACGCCCACTTGGCCCCCGAGGTCAAACACAACTTTGATGCGGCCTTCAATGAAATCGAGTTTGACATCCCTGGTCTAACATATTATTTAAAAGCATAGCTTCTAGAAAATAATGTTGAAGCTTTGAGTGGCGATGTTTCCCTCAAATAAGTAAAACATATAAATAGTTAGTTGGATAACTTTGGGCTGGTCATTCACACTTAACCCAAGACTGAAAAATTAAATTAAAATAAAATAAAATATAAAATAAAAACCTGTCTATTAATCCATATTGAGCCAGCATGGTAGATTATAATCCATCAACTTTATTAAAGAAGTTTTCATCCTGCAATGTTTTCATTTGGGCCTGTAGTAATAAATAATAATAATTAGAGGGATAGCATGCACACCAGAACAACTAGACACAAGAACAATTTTTTCCCCGAACGCCATCACTCTGCTAAACAAATAATTCCCTCAACACTGTCAAACTACTTACTAAGTCTGCACTACTATTAATCTTCTCATCGTTCCCATCACCCATCTCCTCCCACAAATGACTGTATGACTGTAACTTTGTTGCTTGTATCCGTACAATTTATATTGACTGGTTCCTACTATGATTTGATTGCTTATTTGTACCCGGACTATCATTAAGTGTTGTACCTTATGATTCTTGACGAACTTATCTTTTCTTTTATGTACACTGAGAGCATATGCACCAAGACAAATTCCTTGTGTGTCCAATCACACTTGGCCAATAAAAAATTCTATTCTATTCTATTCTATTCTATTCT
>QLTV01001166.1:2724215-2740631 GCA_003457575.1 Thermophis baileyi | reverse complement strand
ATTCTATTCTATTCTATTCTATTCTATTCTATTCTATTCTATTCTATTCTATTCTATTCTATTCTATTCTATTCTATTCTATTCTATTCTATTATTTCCCTCTGACAATTGCTGAGAAACCTGAGAGTGAGAGATGGTCCTACACTGGCTTTCCACTGGCGTGTGACTGGCTGCTCTTGTCGGTTGAAACTGATAGAATTTAGATCTCATCAAACAGATATACTGAACATCAAATCTTTTCATATGGGGATCCTTTTTCTTTTAGTGCTCTCTTTCTTGAAGGCAAGATTAATATTCTTGTTCTATTAGTAAAAATTTCCTAACTTTCTGACTTCAGTAAGGTTTGAATTTTTATTTGAGAAGATGTTGCTAGTTTATGCTAATGATATATAGTTGCATATATGCTTGAATAGATGATAGCAGTTTCAATTCAAACTACTTGGTAAATTAGACTAATGGATGGATGTGTATGTTTTGAAACAGCTTTGGTGGAGTAATTTTGGACAAAACTGTAGCAAAACCAAAGTTTGAAGGCATTGCTGTCTTCGTTCCAGTGATCAATGGTAAGATGATTTTAAAAAAAAAGAATTGCAAATGAAATGAAATACAATTTCTGCTTTATTGTTTTAAGACTGGGGTTCCAAGATTTGATAGGAAAGATAAATAAACCCTGATTCTCTCACAAAAGCACATTATACTATTTAGCCTTTTTCACTCTGGGGATGTATTAGGACACTCAGTAATTAAAATTCTTCTCAGTTGAATAATTTAATGTATCTGCTTAAAAGGTGAGGGTTGTAATTCTGCAGCAGAACATCTCCATTTTATTCAAATAATTCTAAATTCAAAACTCAGATGATAAAATATTACTGGGCAAGATAATTGCATTGCTCTAAACCAGAGGTCCCCAAACTTGGCAACTTTAAGACTTGTGGACTTCAACTCCCAGAATTCTCCAGCCAGCATAGCTGGCTGGAGAATTCTGAGAGTTGAATTCCACAAGTCTTAAAGTTGCCAAGTTTGGGGACCCCTGCTCTAAACCAAGCATGCTGGCTGGGGAATTTTAGGAGTGGATATCCACACATCTTAGATTTGCCAATATGAAGAAACACTGCTCTATAAACAGACCATTGGCCTATGCCACAAATACATTGATCAATTCAATTCAATTCAATTCAATTTATTACAGTCACAGACCAGAGACTAGAACAAATAAAAACACTCAGTAAATATACAATTAAAAGTTATAAAATAAAATAATAAATAACAGATAAAATCTATGATAAAATCCAGTCTGTCAATTACACATGGTCTACTATACTAAAATTACAATCCATAAACTGTGAGGCCTATAGTCAGTTTAATACTAAAAGGGAAAGGAATAAGCAGGGTTTGCCACATTTGTTGTATAAAATAGCGATGGTGGATTAGACACGTGTTTTTTAGAGGTTCTAAGTAATGTATCTTCAGCACTGCTCGCCAAAAGCTTTGGGAAGCTAAGAAGCAAAACAGAACATTTACTTCACTATTTAAAGCAAGACCTCTAAATTGCATGCAGCAATGAAAATAATATAGATTAGCCAATTCCATTGGAAAAAAATTGCTTGCAAAATGTATGTATGGGGACAGCTCTGTAAAGAGATGTGGATGAAAATACACAAAAATACAACCTTTTTGTCTCTACCCCTTCTAGCCCATCAATTCAATTCAATTATATTATTACAGTCTTAGACCAGAAACAAATAAAAGCACTCCGTATATATACACTTAAGACTTTTAGTTTAAAATAATAAATGACAACTAAATCTATAATAAATCCAGTGTCCCATTATACATGGTCTGATTTATACAATAGTTGCAATCCCTAAACTGTGTGGCCCGTTGTGGATTCAACGCTAAAAGGGAAATGGTTAAGCAGTGCAAAGTTTAGCCACAGTTGTTATATATATCGCTATGGTGATGAAGAAACGTATTTGCGACGAATCCCCACTGCTGCTGCGCAGAATCTGGCCACCTGTGCTGTAGTTATGGCCTGTTCATCCTTAAGCAGCCACTGAAGATAGGTAGTGTCGGGACGGCCAGGATACCTTGCAGTTATTGGCAGAATATGTTTTTTCCTAATCTCCGTATAAAAGGAGCATCTAAGGAGCATCTATCCCAAAGTCTCCACCTCTCCTGAGCCACAGGGGCAGAGTCTTTCCGTGAATGGTATCCTTTTATACTTACCATACAAAACAGCCAATGGAAGCGCATGGCACCGTGCAAGTGCAAATGTTTTTCTGTGGTTTGCTGATTCCAACTGACTAAGATAGCTGGCAGGAGCAACAACACATCTAGTGGCATCTGGAGCCAGAAACAACAGAGCTTTCCCTAAGTCTGCCTGCCTCTCGATGTCCTCCACCCTTTGTCGATCTTTACTGGAATATTAAATTCAATCAAATGCTATGTGTATTCATAACACTTATGTAGGGATCCAGGAAATCAACTTATTCACATAGTGGGGCTTGGAGTTTGTAAAGGATACAGTAAGTTGAGCTACATTGCATGCTGAGATTTAAACACCAGTTTAAACTGCTTTGCAATAGCCAAAATCGTTTAACAATTTGAAGAAAATAAAAGAGTGAAACAAGGAGCTTGATCAGTCTAAACTCAGAGCAGGATCTATGTCAAGAAAGTTCCACCAATACGCAGCAGATATTGCACAATCATTTTGAGTTGTAAAAATGAACGGGAGAGCCCACATGTATAAATGTAAGGTTCCATGGCATCAATTGAATGAAGGACGTGACTTCTCCAATTTGCCAACCTGAATTACTTTGGAAATACAGTAACAGATTTGTCTTCTAAATTTGCCTGGCGTGGGTGGAAGTCCATTTTCTCAGGGCCTTCAGAGGAACAACATGATTATGGTGTCCTAAGTTTATTTTTTGAAGTGGATTAAAAAGGCAAAAGCCTTTTGGCTGTGTTCATTTCTGAGAAATGGCATGAAAAGCAGGTGTCAGAGCTGCAGCAAACAGGCTGTGCCAGATAGGTCTAGAGGAGAGGGTTATTATTGCCAAAGTTATATGACAGCTCCTCACATCACCATGGGAAGGAAACCCTGGGATCCTCCAAAATGCTGAGGATCATGCTGGGGAGGGGAGGGACTTCCTTGTGTAAATCATGTTGTGAACAGTGCCTTTGCGTTTGAATTATGATTTTGGATTGGATCTGTTATACACAGTATACATAGTGTGGGGAGAAAGGAGATATGAAACCTGCTCTACTAGCTGAGAAAAAAGTGGGGAAAACCCTTTTCTTCTGTTTCTGCGTAAGGGAGTGCAAGCATGGACAGATACCGGTAATAGGGATATTAGTTAACACCAGAATTAGTTCTTGTTCTTGAAAACTTTTCACAAGCGTAATTGCTGCAGAATGCTGATGTAAAAGTATTAGCGCTGGGCCAATATTTGCTTCAAAGTTTGTGAAGGCCGGGAAGTTAATGACTCTGAATGAAGGAAGAGCAGAATTCCATATGGAATTTGGGGTGGGGATGAGATGTTTCTCTCTGGGGAAAAATGAAAGGTAGAGGACAGGCCCCCGGTGTCAGTATTTTGAGTGGTACAGATCTCAAACTTACCTAAGTTACATTTGTCGACAGAAGTAAAAAAAAAATGTGGCATCTCCTGCCCAAATTCCTTGCAAAATTGTTTTAATCTCTTGGAAAGAAGCAGGAGTTACCCTGTGGTAAAGTGAGAGTCCAATAAATTTGATAATAAATAAAAAAATTTTTAAAGCCCTGCCCATTTCTAAAGGAGGGGAAAAAACCCTCTGAGTCTGCTGAATTCCCAATTTTGTCTTACATTGAAAATATATTGATTAGGGCCAAATATTGACTGCCACCAACACTAGATCAATGCATCTCCTTTTCCATATCAACTTAAGTTGCACTGAAGTTACTTCCAGGTAAGGCTTTTATTGTATAATCCCTCTACCTTATTTATTGAATTTTAAAGTGGGGCTCAGATGACCTCGCTTTCTACTTTCTTTATATATACGTGTGTGTATTCTTATCGTAAAATCAATCAGAGAAAAGGACAGTATAAACTGTCCTTTGGTGGTATTTAAATGGTTTCACTAGGAGCTTCCTTCCAGAACAGGAATGAGTGAACTGAGTGGCCTCAGAGCTATTTCTACTTTTAGTTATGAAATGTTAGTTAGTAGCTCCATTTCCTGCCACAGTGTGGTAGGAATCACCCAAAAAATACAGTGTAAGCTTCTAAAACAAGAACAGCCCATGAATCCTGCAAAAACCCAAGGTGGGGGGAAAAAGAAAATTGTATTTCTTCTATTAGTAATTGTATTGATAATTCTATCTGTCAGATTTATATCCTCAGCAAATCCCCACAAGGCCAGTCCTTGGCTACAAAATGTTAATTGTGGGCTATAAAGATCCAAATGTTGCCCGCCCTTGTAGTAGAACCTCCCACATGTACCCATGTTTCCATGACTTTGGGCAAGGCTTTTGCGTTTCTCTTACAGAGGGTTAACACTTGTGTTCTATCCTCTGCAGGTGTTGGTGGCAATTTGGTGGCTATCCAGGCCAGTCGCATCTCCACATTTCTCCATTTCTGGAGCATGCCTGGAGTCCTGCCACAGAAAATGAGGCAGCATTGGCCTAATCCATGTACCACCTTCTTCGCTTCAGGTAGGAGGTCATTGGCCCCTTGCTATTTGTATACCTGGACTCTAGAATTATCCTAGTACTGTACTGGGAATCTGTACCCATTAACCACATGAAAGCTTGGGTCTCCATTCAGTGATATAGAAAACTACTCTTGTTTCCCACAGTCAGAAGCCAATGAGAAAGATTGCTCTCCATATAAGCCACAATGAATTTCTTTGCTTATATTCCTGTGACTTGCATAATCATCTATACTATTCTCAATCACCCAGATCATGGTTGTCCCCAAAGGTGCTTTTTCCAAAAGGCAACTGGACTTTCTTGGTTTTTTTCTCTGAAAACATTTTGTTTCTCAGCCAAGAAGCTTCTTCACTTTTAATTGATTGGTGGGGAATTCTCACCATTCATTAGAATTGAAGAAGCTTCTTGGATGAAAAGTGAAACATTTTCAAAGGAAAAAAAAAACAAGAAAGTCCGGCTGCCTTTAGAAAAAGCACCTTTGGGGCATCTTTCATAATTCCTCACAAAGTTTCATTGGGATGCCAATTTAGTGTCAGGGTTCCAAATAGGACATTTAGGTCTATTTGCTATGGAGAAGACTCACTTCAGTTTGAGAAACACATGTTTCCAAACCAACCCAATACAATTAAATCCAGTTCTCACCAGTATCAGTACTCTTACCATTGAAATGGAATTTGCAGATTGACTTCCACACAACATTGTTTAGATGAGGAATAAGGATAGCAGTAAAGGTAGTGGAAAAGTGACAATGAGAGGTTTATATGATAATGTTTAATGTGTTACCAGTAAGGGCAAATATTTTTTTAGAAGAAAAAAAGGAAGAAAACTTAATCATCTCTTTGAATAGTGCTACAATCCTAATTGGATTTAAGGGGTTTTAAAATATATAAAATCTAGCTGTTATTTCTAGATTTGTTCAGTATTATGTAATGGTCACTTGCTAAATAAGCTGTGGCATCTAAAAGATATATTATCAAATTTAAATTTTGCAATAATCTTCACTTGGACCTCTCTAGGGTTTGCCTTGCAGTGCTGCAATCAAAAACTGTACATAAGAATGTGTGTATGAATATGTTTCTATAGATGTGTATAATATGTATACAATAAGTAAAGAAGAGGGGATACAGAGGTGGGTTCCTGCCAGTTCAGACCGGTACTATAGAACCGGTAGTAAAAATAGGGACTGGTTCTCTGAACCAGCAGTAACGGCAGCCTGGCCACGCCCCCGAGCCGGTTCTTTCGGCGGCGCCGTAGGCGCTGCCACCTTGTTTTTCACTTCTGTGCATGCGCAGAAGCTTTGTTTTAGCACTGCGCATGCATGAAGCACCCGCGCGGCGCACCACTGAGCAAACCGGCAGCGACGAAAACCGGAACCCACCCCTGAGGAGAAAGTATATGCAACGCCTAATGTTGAAAAGGTTGTACAAAAGGCATATTAGCAAATATTAATTGAAAAAACCATACAGAGAGTTCTCTGTCTTAAAGAATATTCAATTTGTTACTGAAACAGAATGAGTTGAATGTAAGATGATATATGTAGGATCACGATTAGGATTTTTTGAAAATAAATCTCCCTTCCTTATGAGGCTGGGAATTATAAGAATAGAAGCCCTAACACGTGTGTGTGTGTGTGTGTGTGTGTGTGTGTGTGTGTGTGTGATATATGTGTATCACACATACAGTCTTTTAACCATCACCCTTTCTCCCATCCTCTTACTGTTGCCTGTTATTCTCTTCTGATTCTGCTTTCTCCATTTGTTCCCATTTCAGATAGATTTTTTCACCTTCACCATTTCTCATTCCACTCCATTCCATGACAGCTTCTGTTTGTTGGTTTGTTGTTAACCATGTTATTATTATGGTTGACTTATAGCACTGTTTATTATATTTATATAATAAATGCACATGATGGTGACGATGATGATTTTGGAAATTTTTGACTCCAATAAAATATATCGGGTACTATGGTAGTACCTGCTATGTTTTTCAAAGAACTCAGCTCTTCTTTACTGTGTGATCATAATCTTTATTCTTTCCTGCAGGTATCAATTCTAAATCAGCTCGAGTCCTGATCTTGCTAGTGATCCCAGGACACCTGGTGTTCCTCTATGCTATACATCTCTTTGAGGGGGGCCACACAGCAATCACTTTCACTTTTGTGGCATTTTATCTGACAGCTGCTCTTCTGCAGGTAACCAGAAACTGACCTTTAGAATTTGGGCTCTGGCTTTGGATAACTTATTTTTATCCATTAACATCACCCCAAAGTCTCTCTTTTCCATGTGGAACACTTTGTCTACATTTCACCCCCCAGCTTTACCAAATAGATTAGACAGGAAACATAACCAGATAAGCTACTTCTGCTTTACTGTAAAGCTACATTAACATGATTTTGCAAGCCTAAAGAGGAGTTTCTTTATTGGTCTCTATTTCTTTTGGAGATCAAGAAACTAGGGAGCTTCCCTTGTGAGCCTCTTATACCCACTATCCAGCTGCAGACTATGCTATCTCTTACCTGACCATTCCCTAAGCAGCATCTCTTGGCCCTGTTTCCCAACAGCTTTCCACATACTATTACAGCAGAACCTTTCCGGCTTTGCAGACTGGCCGGGGGGGGGGAGGCAATGGTTAGTGCAAGTGGTGGGCACATGCAGCTCCATTTGTGCAAGCAGTAGGCACGCACACTCGCCTGCCACTTCCTCAGCCCGGTTCTGAAGGGCTCAAGGCCCAGTAATGGGCTGTTGCCTGGGAGTTGGGGACTCCTGCATTACAGTATCCCAACTGACCAAGTTACATAGATACATACTTTATTCTTTGTAAATGGGGGAAAGAAATGAGAAGGAGGAGATTTTGTTTCCACTGTAGAATGTATGCACTTACAGCTATCACAGCTGATAGAATAGATGGCAGTGTTGCGATATCATGACACGTTGCATGCTGATGACTGCTGCGCTTGTTTTGTTTCTCACTTGCAGGTGGGAATTCTGCTCTACATGGCTGACATCATCGTGCGACTAATGTGGAGAAAGGGTCTGGATCCTGACAATTATTCCATCCCCTACCTCACTGCCCTGGGAGATCTCCTGGGCACTGGCTTCCTGGCGGTTTGCTTCTACTTGCTTTGGTTGCTCAGTGGGTTGGAGCCAAAACTAGGGAACTAAACTTGTTTCAGCCGTAGTGTCAACCTGCCTGCAAATCTCTCACAATCTTCAACAACAGGGTAATGAAAAGAGGGCATCCAGGTTCCTAAACTGGAATAGGTTGTCTGTCTCTCCTCCCTTTGGATCTCAACACTGCATAGCTGAAAGTTGAAAAGAGCTACGAGTGACGTAGCATAATCATGTATCACAGCTTTTGAAGTGTCAGCAAGGAAAGGATTGTGAAGCACTCTGATCAGTTTTTCAATCAGTCAAGGAATCTTACTACAATGGCTTGGTTTGAACAGTCTGTTGATGCTACCAGAAAACTAACCCCTGTTCTCAGTAAGGTTGAGCTTGTGTCCTTGACGAGACCCCACATTGTCTCCACCACCCTTCAACAAAGGCATTTTGCTTTCTGTCTGCTATATGTTCCCACAGAGAAAGAGAGAAAATTATGTCCAGGACTGTTTTCACTGAATCCCTAAATATAAAAAAAGAGAAACAAAGCATTACGGTGCAATAGTTCAAAATCTGTTTCATGACACCTCATGCATTATGGCAACCTGCTCAGCAAAAATTACTTTGCATTAAATTTTTTAGTCTGTCCACTAATATTCAACTTGGGGAATGGGATATGTGTCTCTGTGTATATGTGTGTGTATTTTCTTGCACTTAGACAGGGGAACATAATTGGCGGGGGGGGGGGAACCTACATATTGAAACTTTAAGACCTGATTGTATATACGAATGAAAATAAAAAATGTGTTTTGGACAGAAATTTTTTAGAAGAAAGCAACAGTCAGTGATGGAAGAGCAATCAGCATCTGATCTTTCCCATCTCACTATGCTACTTTCCTGGCCAAAGATTCTTGCTGAGCATACCCGCTAGTGCAGGGAAATCTGAAAATAAGAACCAGCTTGAATTTAAAAGCCAAATTCTGAACGCGCCCCTAGAGGTAGTCAGAGGAACAAGTTTGATGGATAAAGTTTGGTGTCCGTAGTAGCTTTGTGTTGGGAAAAACAGGCCTTCATGAGTTCTGGGTCAGGGACAAACCTCTTAGCTGTTCCAAAGGCAGGGAAATGAACTCATTTATTTCTGGCCCAGAAACCAGTGTCAGCTGAGTTTTTACTCAAAGGAATTTTTATAATAGAAAAATGGTTGAATTTCCCTATGCCTCCAGCACAACACATTTCCATCTTTTGGGGGGGGGGGGGCACTCCTCTTTTTTGTTTTGTTTTACATGTTCAAGTCAGATTATTGTTTTTACGGGGTCATAGAAATGTACACATACAAAATAAAATATAAATAACGATTAGAACTTGGATGGCTTCATTATGTGGCCCAGGGCTAATTATTAAGCTAATAATTTCTAAGATCCAGAAGGTAAGACTGGGACAATGTATCAGCTTTGTCAGTTATAAGAATTATAAGAATCAGTCTGGTGTAGGCAACTGCATTGAACACAGCTGAGAGAGCGGTTCCTTTTTTTAAAAAAAAGGCATACATCCTCAGGGAACTAAAAATAATATCCATACTATTCCTGCCTCCCACTTTTGTCACAACTACCCCGAGAAATAGATTGTGTGTTGGGGGGAGGGGGGGGGCGGGAAGCATCCCAGAGTCACAAGGCTGTCTTTTATGGCTGAGGAAAAACCTGAACCTCAGCCTGCCTACCACTACATCACCTTGATTCACAAAGGTAAGCAGGGATAGTAGATAAAAGCAAACATATAAGTGGAACTCTAAAATATATATTGGAAAGCCTCACAAATGCTTCCTTATTTTATCATTCTAATGGCTCTCTCCAAAACATGAGATACCTTCAATTTGCAGTCACTAATTGAAACATTTCTAAAATAATAGTTATAGGATCTGAATAGAGGCGCAGTGGCTCAGTGGCTTACTGACACTGGAGAAGGTCTGTACTCCCAACAGTTTGAGCCCTAGCATCACGTGACAGTGAGCTCCCATCATTTGCCTCAGCTTCTGCCAACCCAGCAGTTCGAAAGTATGTACCCACCCAGTGAGGAAAAATAACAGCATTTGTGCAGTAGAGTGAATCCAGCCGGTGTCAGACCTTCCCCAATGTGACACCTGAGCGTGAGGTGACTGGGGGAGAGAAAAGTCCGGGACGTTGCTGCAGAATGCTGTTGAACCNCCGGTGCACTCTGAACAGAAAGGACTAGCACTCTTTGGCAGCCAAACAACTACTTTGTACTCACACTGTAGCTAATGTAACAACACCATAAATAACTAATAGGATAAATAACTAATAGGATCTGAATGAACATACATTAGGAAAGGGGAAAATGGAATGGTCAAACAATCTGTAAATGATTATATTCCAAGTGTACATTGACGTTTATTTTGGTTTAAGTAACATCGTTTCTGTTCCCAAACAAGAGTCCTGGTTGTAGTCTGAACCAAGATGTGGCTTCATAAGCTCCCTGTAAAGTCAAAAAAGAAAGTGCCAGAAAATAGGGAATATATTTAAACTAGGGCTGTAGCTGTAGGAGGAGAACACAGGAGCAGCAAAACAATAGGAAGATATCTAACTTGTACTGCTCATACTTCAGAGCCTTTCCTACCTGGAGCTTTCCGGATACTTTGGGATTATAGTTCCCAGAATCCTGAACCATGCCTTGGTGGCACTTGGTTCTGAATTTATGTAGGCAGATGGGGAAAAGAAATCTACAAAACTCCAGAATCCTTCATTGAGACATCATTTGTGTCTACCAAAATTTCTTTTGTCAACATTAAACTTCTCCAAATCGCCTCCATAACAAAAGGAATGAATGAATGAATGAATGAATGAATGAATGAATGAATGAATCCCAAATAACTTGGGAGATAGAATGAAAGTTATATTTTTCTTTTTTTGTGAGGTGGGATTGAGGGAGAGGATGGGAAATTGGGAGATAAGGGGGGGGGAAGTCTGCCTGTTTTTTTATTGTAAAACCAGAATGATTTGGTTACAATTTGCATTTAACTATAAAGGTAAATAAGCTGCAACTGCTGTGGTCCACCCAGAAGATCACAGCTACAACCTATGTGATCTAGTTGCTTTGCAATTGGAGAGAGGTGCTTTCCTAACTCAAAGAATGCAGCTTGGCAATGTCCCAGGAATCATTGTGTTTCTAGATAATAAACATTCCTATTTCCTTCACAATGACCATTATTGCAGGGAGCAAAGTAGCCACTCAATGGTACCAACACATTTGTTCATCACTGCCATTCAAGGTCATTAATTCTACTTGGATTTTAAGTAGAATCTATCTATGTAAAGAAAGTGAACATTAAAATGAATGCTACCTTTTTAAAGTGCTGGTTTTTGCTACTACTTTTAAAGGTTGGTGTTTATTATAAGGATTTATACACTGCTCACTCCTTTGCTGAATCCACACTCTTCCCCCTTTCAGTGGAAAAAAAACCCCAAAATCTTTTTATTAAAAAGTACTGTGTTTATTTCTACTTTGGGTGGACTCCCTAGAGAACATCTGGTCATGTTTTATCTTTGCTCTTAGGTAATTCCAACTCATTTATATCAGGCAGGAAAAATAAGTGGTGTAAATAATTAGTTGGAGCATGTTTTTCCACAAAAATCAGTTAATGTTCTGTCTAAATCATGAATGGGCATTGCTTTGAAAGTTCTTACTAAGAACTCACTAAGGATCCTTAAATCTTTCCATTCCATAGTGGTTGGCATTATACCCAGTTGTCTGTCTCAAAAACTAATATTCTCAAGGTGATTGGATAGCCTACCATAAGGATGAATAAAACACAAATTGAACAGAGGGATAATTTTTTTTCACAGATGAACATTTAATTGACTCTGGGTAAGCAAATATATTTCCAAGCATTCTGTCTTCCAGTAGCATAAGTGTTCTAATTTTTAGCTTGCCAAATTTGGTTTTGTTTTAGAAAGTTTCAAAAATCTGGAAGGGAGCATTTAGACTGAGTCCCATTTTCTGCTGAACGTAAGAATCCACTTCTGGTTAGACTCACCCAGTGAAAGAAGTGCTCCATATGTACAGGTGACTGGTTTAACTGTTAAATTGCTCTTATAGTCAGGGATTGCCTTCTAGTATTATATTGTAATCTATCTTCTCTTTTAGGAATGGCAACCTCCCTTAAGATCCTTTTACCATTAGCTTCCCATCATGGAATCCTATACACAATGTTTCTGAATTTATAAAAAAACCTGCTGCTTTGCTATTCCCCCCCCCCCCCAGAAAGCATCGGCCACATTGTGTCCTGGGGTGAGGAGGCAATATTAGACACCAACAACGTACTGCTGTTTGTTTCACTGTGCATTTTAGGTCTGGCACTCTCTAGAGCAGGGGTCTCCAACCTTGGCAACTTTAAGCCTGGAGGACTTCAACTCCCAGAAATCCCCAGCCAGCTTTGCTGGCTAGGGAATTCTGGGAGTTGAAGTCCTCCAGGCTTAAAGTTGCCAAGGTTGGAGACCCCTGCTCTAGAGTATCATCAAGCTCATTTCTTTAGATTGCTGGCAACTCCTTTTCTTTTGCTTCTGTTCCATTTTAGCAAATTGCATCCTTGGATTGCTATAGTCCAATCATGAAACACATCTCACCTCTTAGACTCAGGGTGGAATTGACCCATGCACTACAATCTTCCAAAATGGGGGATTTGGGTAGCCCCACAATTGTATTTTGAAGAGGACAGAGAATTCTAAGATAGTGTTTTTCTATAATGCCCGGATGATGAGTATCTATAGTCACCTTCTCATGACACACTATGCCTTCAACCAGAGTCACTACCGGTACTGCTAATTGCAGTTGGCCTATGCTTCTTTTTAAGAGGACTGTGCTATCAGAGGCATCCAAAATGAGCTGTCAATATGAAAGAAACCCTTCTTAATTGGAAGCATTTTTAAAAACTTAAGAGATCAAGACTGAGAGACCATGTCACAGAGAGTCTTAGACATATATAGGAACATAATAGCGTTTGAAATAGTATCGGTATTAGCAACTAAAAGAGGTCACCAAAATGTAGTAATATACTTTCTAAACCCTGGATTCAATTGGAATAAGTTCATGCTCATAACATCCTAACTGAACCTGATAGACGTACAGGGCTCTATCCAAGAATCTTCGTGATTTTAAAAATATGTATACAATTTACTGAAAAAAATATATGTAACAAGGCACAGAAAGAGCTCTGGAATTGCTTCAAACGGGTTTCTAGATTAAACAACTTCCTGGCACATAGTTATGGGGAAATGAGAAATAATTCAACCAGGATCTGCTTCTGCCTGGAAAAAGTGGGAGGTGATCCAGTAATCCCCCATTGTGTTCCTTCTCTTGTCAGACATCCATTTGCTGGTGAATACGATACCAGATTTGATCTGGTTTCTGTAACAGAGATGCAGTTGGGTGAACTGGCCAGGGTTATCTTGGCCCAGATTTGTCCTGTTTTAGGGAAGAAAGGGCCTGGGAAGGAAAGGTCTTGCCATTACACCTGCTGCTGCTTGGGAACTTCAGCATCTGTGCTGCTATCAGTTGTGTTCAATTATGGAGCTCATCACTGCCATGTCGTCCATAGGCCTGTCATAATAGAAATCTGCCCTTGTTCACAATTGAGGCAGCATGCCCCTGCTCAGGTTTCAGAATCTCTAGGAGGGTAACACTGGTCATGGGTGTTCTCCTTGACCACTGAGGGATTGAAAGCCTAGCTTTGTCATCATTCTGTTCATACCTCAAGGGCAGAATCCAAAGATTAGTACTGGAGGATTACTGTTCTTCTACACCAGGTGTGTCAAATTCAAGGCCCGTGGGGCCGCCCTGGAAACAGTGAAGGACTGGCCCGCAGTGCCTCTGCCAGTGAAAACAGAGCTCAGGAGGGCTGCGTGCGGCCCTCTCAAGCTCCATTTTTTGCTGGCAGAGAGTTGCAAGAGGCCATCACAGCCGAAAATGGAGTTTGTGAGGGCTGCAGGCGGCACTCCCAAGCTCCGTTTTTGCTGGCAGAGGGTTGCAGGAGGCACCCCAAGTTCAAACACAACCCTGATGTGGACCTCAATGAAATCGAGTTTGACACCCATGTTCTACACAGTCATTAAACTATGGAGTGCTGCAGGGCTTGTTCTGAGTCTCCTGCTCTTCAATATCTATACAGGTGGTCCTCACTTAATGTCCACTACTTCAGCAAACAATCAAAGTTACAAGAGCATTAAATGGGGGGAACGTATGATGGGTCCTCATAGTTGTAGCCATCACAGTTCTCTATAGTCATGAGATCGCAATTCAGAAGCTTGGCAACTGGCTTGCAATTATAATGTGGCAGCTTCCCAGGGTCATGTGATTGCCATTTGTCACCTTCACTGATGGTTTCCAAGAAGCAATGGGGAAGCCAGCAGGAGATTGCAAATGGTGATCATGTGACCATGGGATACTATGATCATATGAGATTTCCCTAACAGCAGCAACTGGAACTGCTGGAATTGCCATTGTAAGTCAATGCTGTCACCTGATATCATGCTTTATGACTCTGTTCCTTAGTGATGGAGATCCTACTCCCAATATTGTTGGTAAACAAGGTCTATCTGTATGAAACTCTAGGAGCAATTCTTAGGGACGATGGGGCTGGATACCATTTTTATGCAAAAGACACTCGGATCTATTTCTCCTTTCCATCTCCCCTAATTGTGTGTGTTCTGTGATTGGCTGCTGGTTGAGTTAGACTGAAGTCTGGAAGTTTAAGAATGCCTAGGAAAGAGTAACTAGTTTGGAAAATGGATTAAACTTTCCCTCCAAGACACACAGACATGTGTCCCAGGGTGTGTACGGAGGTTTTAAAAAAGTAAAGATAGTAGTCACAACTGTAAGATCAAAACCTGCCCCTTTTTATCTGTGCCATGTCTGCACAGATGGGTGTGGCTTCAATTAAAACAGCTATAACCATCTTGTCTTTTTAAAGTACACCCCTCCTTTTTCATGAAGGGCCTATGCGCATCTACCTTTGGTGCAGATGATACCATCTTAGGCATTTCACTTGTGAAAATAACAGGCTGCTGCTTGATTGAAAAAGACAGAGAAATGTGAATTTGTGTATCTGCCAGAACCGTTGAATCTTAACGAATACCACCTTAAAAAAATCATGCAGGATCAGTAGACATTTGCTCTCTTTCAGGATTTTCAGCTGAATGCCAGAACCTCCCGGCAGCCAGGATATTTGTAAACAAATACATGCTTTGCAAATGCCAAACTGCCTCCCACAACAAAATTCCAAGGAAACCAGCCCCAGGTAAGAGTTCTAGAAATTGCTTCAGCTTGTACTCAGAAACAAGAGTGCAAGTAAAAACACATACTGTTTTAGAGAAGTTGAGTTATTGCTTCAGGGTTTTTATTTCTTGTTGAGTTTTTTTGCAATTAAAAACTTTTCTTTCTTTTTTCTTTAAAAAAAAAAACCCTTTGTGAGAGAAACAAAGATTTATTACTAAGTCAAATCTTTTGGTGTTAGGTTGAAGCAATTATAGTCCATTCAGAAAGCCATTGGAGAGTAGGCCTGAGTTTTTAGTGAAAGAAAGTACTGTGTGATTATTTGATGACAGAATATTAATAGTCTGAGGGAAGACAGATTAATTCCACTGTACACAGTAAGCTCTATTTAAATGACCAAAGGTTGAAGCCAGATGAAATTCTTCAGACTTTTTAACAAAAAAAGATGATATATAATTTTACCATATGGATCACACAACAAAAGATAGTCACTATTCTATGATTCAGGAAAAAAAGAAACAATGATTCTGCACTTTACAAGGATAAGAAAAGAAGGCAAGCAAATCTCAGAACAGGATACATTTAAAAATGGGCCTTAATTAACTCCAGAGATTGACTGCAGGATTCAGGTCACAGCTGTTCAACTGTTCCCAAATACAAGTTCTTTTAGTACCGTAGTTTGCAAGAGACATGAGAGCGCCAGCTGGCTTGGCTTGTCCTGCTGAATACAATCTAAAGTCCTTATCCAACAGTCCTACAGATACTTCTCTGGAACAACAGCTGGAGACCAGCCATCTGTTTGGTCTGTATTATTTCATCTCCATGCAGGGGGAAAGCTGCATTTATTGGACTGTTGCCTGTCACACCTGCTGTTAAACACAGGGGAACCTGATCAGGGTAACTTCTACACTAGTTCCTGGCCCAAGAGTGATACTTTCCAAAACAATCATCATCCCAAAATTGTGAGTATTATGAAGATTTGTGTGCTTGGTAGAGTGGCTGGATTTATGGAAAATGGAGAAATGATTTCATATTAAATCTTGATGCAGCACTTTGTAAGTCATAAGGTCACTGATGGTCAAACAAGAGATGACAAGACTGAACATCGACATCTTAGGAATCAGTGAACTAAAATGGACAGGAATGGGTGAATTTAATTCAGATTACCATCAGGTATACTACTGCGGGCAAGAATCCCTCTGAAGAAATAGAGTAGCCTTCATAGTCAATAAAAGAGTAGGAAAAGCAATACTGGGATACAATCCCCAAAATGACAGAATGATCTCAGTTCGAATCCAAGGCAAACCATTCAATATCACAGTAGTCCAAGTCTATGCCACAACAACTGGTGTT